>CAUYON010078599.1:0-20243 GCA_963573935.1 Arctocebus calabarensis
CCTAATTTTCCTTTCACTTCCTCCTGCTCTTTAAGTTGCCGTGCCTCTGGACTAGGGTTTTGATGAGTCCTTTTGGTACAGGACCAGAAGGATGAGAAGATTGAAGAGCAAGAAGGGAAAAAAGAAAGAAAGAAAAAAAAAAAGAAAAGAAAAAGGAGAAAGGAGAGGGGGTGGGTAGAAGCAACAAAAAGAACAGAGGCAAAGAAAGAGAGGGACAGGAGTGTAGGGGTACGGCCATCTGTGCCCTTGTAAGCTCAATCATTCTCCCATTTTGTGAAGGTAAGTTTTTTTTTAGACAGAGTCTCAAGCTGTCACCCTGGGTAGAGTGCTGTAGCATCATAGCTCACAGCAACCTCCAATTCCTTGGCTCAAATGAGTTTCCTGCCTCCGCCTCCCAAGTAGCTGGGACTACAGGGGTCCACCACAATGCCCGGCCATTTTTTGGTTGTAGCCATCATTGTTGTTTGGTGGGCCCGAGCTAGATTCGAACCCGCCAGCTCAGGTTTACATGGCTGGCGCCTTAGCCCGTTGAGCCACAGGCGCCGAGCCTGTGAAGGTAAGTTTAAAGTCTTTTGTGAGCCTTCAGAGGGTTGGTTAAAGGATTATTACTTAGCATAAGAATAACCTTGGTAAAGTAGTTATCAGTTAAGCCAGTCAAACCTTAGCTGATAAGGATAGTTTTACATAATAAGTGGTTATCAGTTAATCTGATTTATCCATAGACCTGTAAGCACCAGGCAGCAAAAGACCTGGCTGGGGCTAGGTTCAAGTCATATGTTTGTTGATTAAGTCATAGGATTAAGTCATGTGCTTATTGATTAAGTTATGTGCCTATATAAGCCTTGATGGAAGAAATAAATTTGCTGTAATGCCTGAGCGAGCTTTAGCCGCTGAAATGCCTGAATGAACATCAGCCATTTCCTTTCAAATCAATCATTTTGTCTGTGGTGCTGCCTCTGTGTCATTGATCAGGAGGGCAGGGTGGCAGCATGGGAGTGATATAGGTGTACAGTAGGGTACTTTGACCCAACCTTAAGAACCTCCAACTTCTGGGGGTGCTGGGTTGTGTGGTTAGGTCAGCAGCTCTTTGCTAGCCTTTTTGGACACAGTCTCCCACCTCCACCAAGTAGACAGGAAAGACAAAAATGCAATACATCAAACCAAAACAAGCAAACCGAAAACTTTACGGGATAAAATTGGGGAAAAAAACCCAATTAATAAGGGTAGAAACACTAGCAATAATGAAGTTCTAACTGTTGAAAAAGGAGACAATGGAAAATTATATTTAAACTAGAAAAATGAAAAAAGAAAAGAAAAATCTTTAAGGAAAATGTTGAAATTAAAAACAAAACAACAAAAACAAAAACAAACAAACAAATAAAAAACCCAAAACAAAACAAAACCAAAAACAAAGCAGTATATATATCTTGCTGAATATTGTCTGGGTAAGAGGTGCTCTTCTGGGGTGTGATATGTTCATCACAATGTTGATACGGCTGTACAAAATGGAGACTGGAGGCCTCTAATGATTTCTCAGACCCCACAGGCTGGAGAGTCTAAATCCTCCTCAGCCTGCTTAGAAGGCACTTTAAATTGCTAACTTGGGCTAAGCAGAAGCTTTCCCAGGAAAGCACTTATCTCTGGGATCACTCCTTAAGCGGCTATCCACTTACCTAGTATGCCAAAACCAGTCTCAACCTATGCCCCTGAGGGCTAAGGCTGTAAGGCGTCTCAGTCCCTTCCTTTAGGCTGCTCAGTCACTACATTACTCGCTCCTACCTGATGCTTGTTCTGCAACACTGAGGGTGGCGCTTGCTGGGGCAGTTCTCCCACAATGGCTCCACACAGCCTACAACCAAATACTAGTAGCTCCGTCTGGGTTGGTGGCTCAGTCTGGGGCCCTAGACAATACTCAAAGACCTCCACACTCTTGCCCAAGTTCTCCTAAGGTAGTTCAACTGAGTGCCAAGTCCAAAAAAAAAAAAACCCAAACAGCTCACAGGTAAGGCCTTTGCAGTTCGCAATCTCACTGCTGCTGTACCTACAGCTGCTGGTAGGATTAGACCAATGAACACATGCAAACACTTGCCAGATCTCCACTGCTTTTGCTTTCCTCAGGGGGTCCAGAAGTCTCACACTGTCTCCCTGTGTCCCCAAAGGGATGTTTCTGGGCAGATCCTGCCAGCCAGAGATGCCTGAAGTCTTCTCTCCCCAGTCTCACCACGCCCAGTAGCAAGGAAGCTGTTATTCTGCCACCATCTTGCTCCTTCTCCATCATTCTTCTTTTTTTCATTCATCAAATACAAATTCAACATCCACATCCCATACTATACCCTTTACTTCCTCCTTCTCCTTTGCCCCTCCCTCTTCATGGGGAATTCTGCTCCATCAAGTTACTTGCAATCTAGCTTTTGAGATACCTGCAATCTGGTAAAGATAGGGCAGTAAAGTGGTTTTCTATAACACAACTAGATAAATACCATAACAGGAAAAAAACAGCAGGAAAAAAGTCCTGGGGGCCCACAAGAAGACATGACTATCAGGGAAGAAACAAGTCTGGAAATGAAACTCCTTTCCAAATTAAAAGCCCAGAGCTCAGCAGATTTCAGAACAAGGTGGCTGTGTGTGTGGGGACAGCTTCCTCTCAGATGGTCCTTCCAAACTTTTTCAAGTTTCTGGAGTAGTGGCTGCAGCAAAAGAAAAATGCAAACTCCTTTTAAGGGGTCAGTTCTTACTCAAACACCCAGGATTTTTAGCAGGGCCTCATTATGGGGCTACTATGAGCAAGAAGACTTGGTTCAGAGTCTAGCATTAGGGAAAACTAACAGGGAAGGAGGTGGGCTGCACCCAGGGGCCATTAGAGGAGCACAAACATGGACCACTGGCTGAAGATAAAGGAGGCACGAAGACAAACGCAGAGCCTGTGTCTCTCTGGGTGATGCCCTGGCAGCACCAGTACCCTGATGAACTCCTACCCCACCCCAGACAGGTGCCCACCTGAAACTAAAAGCCGAGGGGAGAGGACTATCATCCAGGCTAGTTACAACTCCCCACCAACACGCCTCACTCCTCCCGCTAGGGTCTCAAGAAAAGAGCTGAGGGGTACAGAGGTCCCCAGAGCTGCACAGGATGTGACGCACGTGATGTAACGCAGGCAGTGGAGGGCAGGTACTGCACGGACTCAAACTCCTTTCCACACAAACCCACAGAGCTCCCTCCGACGTTTCCTCACCGCTGGACTCCACTGCCTGCTGCGACCGGCAAAAGTAGAAGAGGCTTGGAGCTGCACCACTGGACCGCGGGCTTCCATGGGGAACCGCTGAGTACTGCAACACCTTCCAGCCCCAAACCCACAGGCTTGCGCTTGCGCAGACCGCAGCCTCAGCCTTGTCTCCCAGAGGCCTCCGCGTCTCCGGCTTCCGCTTGCTGACTTCGCCTGGGCGTGGAGCCTCTGACAAGGAGCGCTGCTGTGGTATGGCTGCATTTCAGTCCGCCTGGTCTCTGGTAGTCCAAGTCCTTGAGCAGGTGGAGGCAGGGCTGGCGCTAGCAGGTTACTTAGCCATGTCTGGCCGGCCTCGCTCCTCTACAGAATTGTACCTTAAGGGGCCATGCTGGATGATAGAAATGTCAGGGAAATTCTACCCTTGTGCATGGCCTGTTACACTTCCTCCTTTATGTTCTATTTTCCAGGTTTCCTCTTATCAGACCTTATCAAAGGGTCACAGCTGAAGACGACTTTCCCCTCAAGGAGAAAATATTCCCCAACCAATATTCTCCATTGGTAAACAAAAAGTAATTCCTGGAGTATAAGGTGAGGGGAAGAGAAAAAAGAAACCTACGGTTTCATTTTATTGGGGTAGAATTATTGCAATCATGTTTTCCACTGATAGTAGGGAAAAATGCATCCGATTATGAGCTTAAGGAAAGGCAAGGTAACCCTTATGAGAATGGAAAAATACAATAGAGCATCCAAATTAATGCAGGGAAAACAGAATGCTTTATAATTTTAGAAAACCAGTAAAAATAAGAAGGAAGCCAGTGTGTGGGACCAGTAATGATGTTGTAAAAAAAGAAAAAGAGGGGGGCCATGTGGATTGAAAGAAAAAAATGAAAAGCAAAAAATAAACTAGAATAAACTAAAATAAATTTCCTAGAAAGGGAATGGAAAGAACACTTCATGCTAAAATCTATGCGACTTTAGCAACAGCCATCCTTGGAAATGTATAGCCTTCGTTATCTCCTTTGTTAATGGAGAGTGCTCAAACCTACGTAATGTAAACTCTGGACTTCGGGTGATTATGATACGTAATCAGGTTCATCAGCTGTAACATAACACTCTGGAATGGGAAGACAATGGGGAAGGCTATGCATGTGTGGCCAGGGGTATATGAGAAATCTCTGTACTTTCCTCTTACTTTTGCTGTGAACCTAAAACTGTTCTAAAAAATAAAGTCTTTAAAAATTAAAATGAAAAAGAAGAGGGACATTACGTACTGAATGAACTGTGTGACTCCAGAATTCATAGATTGAAGTCCTAGTCCTCAGTGTGATGATAATTAAAGATGGACCCTTGGGAGATAATTAGTTTAAATGAGATCATATGAGCAAGCCTCTCGTGCTAATGCTCTGTCAGAAGAGACACCCAAGAGTTAGGGTCTCTCACTACCATGTGAGGACCCAGCAAGAAGGCGACCAGGGCACATTTCAACCTTAAAAACTGTGAGAAAATAAATTTCTTTTGTTTTCCACCTAGTCTGTGGCATTTTGCTATGGGAGCCTGAGCTGACACTGAGAACTGGGTGGAGTCATGGAGCAAAAGGAGGCTTAAGAAGGATCCCATGTTCAAAAGGTAAAGCTAAAAATTCTGGAAGGAGCCAGCAAGGCTTCAGGATGTTTCATCTTATTTGCTAGCGGTATCTTTTCAGGGTGGGGAGGTGAGTGATGGAGGCCGGTAGAAGGAAGGGAATTGGCCAGTAAGCCTCTCTTTTTATTGAAGTTATTTCAGAACAGGGAATCTCAGAGACAGTTCTGTTTCCTTGAGGGATTTATTTGTCTGTGACGCCTGCTCCAGAAGCCACCACCCTGACTACTCATCCAGTCCAGGGGAAATTTCATTTTGTGAAGGTCAGAAGGTCCCCGGGAGTAGCTTTCAAGTCATGGCAGGAACTCTACCCAGCAAGCTCTGGTCTCCTTCATGTTCCTACACTCAGTGTTCTCAGATACGACCTTAAGGGTGGACTGGCGCTCCAGCCCCCAGGGGACTGTACCCGAGAGCATCTTGCGGTGTCTGTGGGCACTGAGGTTGTGTGTGGGGGGGTTGGATGGTGCCCAAGGGCCTCAAAGCTGCAGAGCTAGGACGGTGCAAGGCATGGGGACCAGGCCAGGAGGGACTAGGCACTTAGCGGCTGGTCAGGTAGGCCAACCAGATAGGGATAGGTGGT
Source organism: Arctocebus calabarensis (assembly GCA_963573935.1). Classification (NCBI taxonomy): domain Eukaryota; kingdom Metazoa; phylum Chordata; class Mammalia; order Primates; family Lorisidae; genus Arctocebus; species Arctocebus calabarensis. The sequence continues at coordinate 5,442 of CAUYON010078599.1, forward strand.
CCCAGGCGCTGACCTCCGTTTGCATGGCTGCTGCAAAGGGCTAATCTTCCCATTTCCCTCAGTCTTCCCCTGACTCAGGGCTACCTCAGTTGTCGCGCCCATTGTGTCCCTACCCCACCTAGGGACCGAGGTGCCTTTGGGAATGAGCGCACGAGGATGTCCTGCCCAGGTCTAGGCCACTTCCCACTTCCTGGGAATAGCCACCGAGTGGAGTCCTCCTGTCTTCCTAGACCCACGGAGGGAACACTTAGGCCTATGTAAGCTGCAGTCTAGACTGGTATCCGAGGCTCGGCTTCTCTCCAGAGTCACTGAGCCGGCCAAGACGAGGAAGACCAATTCCCATCCAGGAAGAGGTCAGTCTAGTGAGGGCACGTGACAAGTACCTTACAGTACCTGCACTATGGTGGCTGTGGCCTGTGGGAGCACTAGGCTCCTATCAGGAAAGGTAACCAGACACGTGAGGCCTGAACAAGGCAGAATTGGGAGACCCATGACAGGAGTTCAAGACTGGCTGCTTTGGGTTCAGGCTCTACTTTGTACCGCTCAGTGTCTGACACATATTAAAAGGTCAATAAATATTTATGGAATAGGTGTATAAACGGGGCCAGATCAGAATACATATGTCACATAGAGGACTTTTGACTTCAGGCTAAAGTTCTTAGGAGACCACTGTGAAAGTTTACTGAGAGGGTGGTACTGTCAGATTTGTTCTAATGATCATTAAAGCTGCTCTATAAGGGAAGGGCTGGAAGCAGGAAGGCATGTTAGGAGTCTGTGGTGATAGTACAAGCAAGGAATGATGGTGGCCTTATCTATGGGCATCAAAAAATCAAGAAAAGTGGATGACATTCACTTCACCATACTCACACCCTCTCTCCCCACTAAAGTTAGTAGTAAGAGTTTTGTTTCCCATAAAATGTTTATGTGAAGAAAGCTCTCCTAACTCAGATCCCAATCACCACTGTTCCTCAAACAGATTATCAGACTGATTTTCTCTCAGTTTGGGCCCTCTAGGAATTTGGTTCTTTAGCTACTGATGTTTCATGAAGGTAGATTTATCCTTCAGGCTCTTCTCTCAAGTCTCAAAGTAGATTGTTTCCTAACAGGTAGATCCAACTCTGCAGAATTTGTGTTTACAAATTGGACACTGTATGTTAACTTCTGCTACCCATAAATGCTTTCATTTCATGAATTGTCTGCTTATCTGGATATTAACTCTTTCAGTGGGAGCTTCCTTTATCCTCCAGTGGACTGTAGATTCCTCTAAGAACAATGATTGTCTTTCTTTAGCCCCGGGTAACTAAGGCCCCTGGCACATATTAAGCAGTCAGTAAGTATTTATTAACTCTTGTTTCAACATTCACAGTTGAAAATATTTCCACACTGTAAGAAAAATTTCTCTCTACTTTCAAAAGTCTAATACCCACCGTTTGACTCAAGCTCCATCAGGGATGAAGTGGTTACTTTTCAATCTGACATCTTCAAGTAATAGTTAATATTTTAAAAAGCTCAAGGCAAATCATTTATTTTCCCACAAAAGGGATAAGAAGACTAATGAGAATGTCATTTGCTTTTGCCTTAGTACCTAGGTCTGGTTATGTCATGCCAATACATGTATTTGAACAGCAAAAAATAAGGAGCTGATTATGTTTCCTAATAAATGCAGTTTGGGAATATAATTTTTTAAAAACACAAGACATAGGGGAATATAATGAGGGCCCTAGTGTTTAAAATGTTGGAAACCACTGCAACCGCTGCATTTCCTTCACTTTAAGTATCATGCTTATCCTTATAAACATCAACTGTCACTGTAAACACATGTAAAGGAATTAGAGATAGGCTTTTTGTTATAAATTCCCAATTTCTTTCTTTTATAAAATTAGAATGCTAAAATTTTCTAGGTAGCCAAAGGTTTTGGTTAGTTAGAATCCGAGATAACTAAAAAATGTTAAGTGTCTTTTATTTTTGAGCCAGTGTATTACTGATGATAATTATTATTCATTCCTTTTGCTCTCCAAATATATGTAAAGATCTTCTCACTTAAAAAGATTGTGAGTGTATATGAGATTTCTAAAGAGCTAAACCTTTGAGGCAAAGGTGATGGAGGTGAGCGGACTTCTGGAGCCCTTGTACCATATCACCTGCAAGCAGCCAGCTGTCAGGAATAGTATAAATGGGCTTTTCCACTTTAAGACATCCCACTACTGTTCAGGATGCCACTCTGGGGAAGCCAGACCCCTATTTTCCCCCAGTTCTTTGAATTAGGTTCTATTCTTTATGGCAGCTACAAGACATCACTCTATGTTATACTGTTATGTTTTGCTTGTAAATATTTCATCTTTTGCTTAAAAACAGTTAAAGCTCCAGATGCCCTTTGATGTGTCAACAGTAAATTTTGGTTCTCTCATTTAAACCTCATCATTACTCCATGAGGTAAATTATTTTATTCCCATTTTATTAATGAGGAAAATAAGAATCAGAGGGGGTAGTTGGCTCCAAGTCCAATACATATGGCATTTAATCACATGGACTGAAACTCATGTTGTTTCTAAAGTCTGTGCTCCTTCCACAACAGACTGCCTCTTTTTTTTTTTGAGACAGAGCCTCAAGCTGTCACCCTGGATAGAGTGCTATGGCATCACAGCTCACAGCAACCTCCAATTCCTGGGCTCAAGCGAGTCTCTTGCCTCTACCTCCCAAGTCGCTGGGACCACAGGCGCCCACCACAACGCCCAGCCATTTTTTGGTTGCAGCTATCATTGTTGTTTGGCGGGCCCGGGGGCTGGATTCGAACCCGCCAGCTCAGGTGTACGTGGCTGGTGCCTTAGCCCGTTGAGCCACAGGCGCCGAGCCCAGACTGCCTCTCTTGAAGCAGGTCATCAGGTTCTGTTATACTCTGGATTCCCCCTGGGATGTACCCCTGCAACCTCAATGTACTTTGAGTGCCAATGACTTATGTTTAAAGAAGCTTTCTCAGAGTCCACATGAAGGAATGTTCCTTTAAGACCCTCCAAACTGATTAGCAAGCTAGTCATACAGGAGGCAGACTTTGCAAGCTGAGTCTGGCTGTCTCTGTAATGTCCTGGAAGAGGCCTTGAGAGCGGAAGACAAGATAAGTTAATGTGCATCTCAGTTAAAGGTTGCACCTGCTGTTTACAGACAAACGGCTGAATAAGTTTTTGTGGCTGCTCTGCATGGTTTTTTGTGCTCTTATCTTATAGACCATTGGCTGCCAACTGACTTATTATTATCAAGTGTATGTGCAGAACTTAGTGTCGTTAAGAGTATATAAGCTTGTAAGAAATAAACTGAGGTGTTGCATGCCAGAGCGAGCTGCAGTCTTCCCTCTCTTTAAGACATTTTAGTCACAGATTTTTTCCTCTGCAACATACCCCCCATGCAACATACCCCCCATCAGGTTCTGTCATACTCTGGATTCCCCCTGGGATGTACTGTCACTGTCCACATTACACAGAAATGTTTGCTTAAATGGGCCAGGGGACTGTCATTCTAAGTATCCACCAGCAGGATTGCTCAACTGTGGCACTATTGACACCTAGGTCAGATAATTATTTGTTGTGGAGGGCTGTGAAAGGTAATATACTTAGCAACATCCTTGGTCATTAGAGACCAGTAGTCTTCTCCAAGTTGAAAACCAAAATGTCTCCAGATATTGCCAAATGTCCCCTGGGTGGGTGGGGGACCTGCTTGAGAACCACTTAACCTCTCCTGCATCTCACGAATACTCTCAATGAGGAAAGATATAAGGTTGAAATTCTGCTTATCTTACATTGTTCTATCTGGTAACTTTCTTACCTGATTACTTATGTAAATTAATATATAACCTGCCATTAGTTCTAAGTACTGTATCTGATTGTACAGATAGGTTTGGTAGGGCTTAGTTACTAGTATCAATTACTAGATTAAATACTGACTAGCCTCTCTCTAGAGTTCTATTCAGACTCTCCAATTTTCTAATGGTTCAAGGTAAAATCATTCTCTCCAATTAGCCTACCTGTCAAAGGAGAAGCTTTCTTCTAATTCCTGACCCATGCCACCCAAATGCTGGCTGTGGCACTCAGTCTAATTTTGTTCTCAACACATCCTGTTCTCTTATCTCTTCCTCTTTCATTACCTGATGCTACTTGTGCTCACTACTCTTTCTCTGGGGAACACCTCACTTGGCTCTTGTATCCTTGCTTTTGGTTATCCTGTAATCAAGTCATTTTTATTATCTTCTTTGGTTTCTTTTCTATATGGGTCACTATAATTTGCATAAGCATATTTGTGTAAAGAAGAAGAAAAGAGACACATATAAAATATCAACTTAAGGGGAAGAATTCATCCTAGAGAAAGATTTCATAATGCATAAGTATTTAAAGTAGATTTATACTTGTTACTAGATCAGGAAGTCAAAACTTGAAATGGCTCCTTCCATGAGTGAGCTGCAGTCTCCCCTCTCTTTAAGACATTTCAGTTGCAGACCTTTTCCTCTGTGACACTGTTTCATGAAGAATTTAGTTTTGAGGTTACTGCCAAAGTGATTTCTAATATTTTTAATAGTGATTGAAAACCCTGAAAACATTCTCAAGTAATTATGTCCTTGAGACCATACTCTAGTATTAGCTCTAGCTTTTCTGCTTCATTACAATTATGTTTTTTGTCTTAATCCAGTAGGATTTTTCTGTTTTCTTACCTTCAAATGGTTTTTCCAGCAATAAAAATTCTCTGTAGTGCAATAAAATGGGGTCTCCATTAGGCTTTTCCTACTTTTACTATATTCATTAGGTTTCTGAAACCTATTAGAATAAGTCTTGTTTGAAGATTTTCTTACATTCCTTAAATTTCTTTTCAATGTGAAGTTTTTGGTGTTTAAGAAAAGCTGTGTGTCCACTGAAGGTATTCTCACAGTCGTTACATTCAAAGGTCTTCTCTCCAGTGTGAATTCTCTGATGACTAATAAGGTGTGAGTTCTGCTTGAAGGCCTTCCCACAGTTAGGGCATTCATAGGGTTTCTCTCCAGTATGAACACAATGGTGTTTAATAAAGTCTGAGCTGCTCATAAAAGATTTCCCACATTTATTGCACATATATGGTTTTTCTCCATTATGAATTTTATAGTGTCTCATAAAGTCTGAGGTCTGATGGCAAGTTTTCCCACATTCTTTACATTCACATGGTTTCTCTCCTGTATTAATTACCTGATGTCTGATAACGTCTGATCTGCCTTGGAAAGTTCTACCACACTGATTACACTTATAAGTTTTTTCTTTCTGGTGAATTCTTGGCTCTTCCCTAAGCTCCTCATTCTTGCTCTTTCTCACATTCTTCAAGTTTCTCTCCAATATAGCCTCTGATGTTTGAGAAAAGCTGTGCGCCAAATGAAGGCTTTTCCACATTCCTTACATTCATAGGGCTTCTCTCCACTATGGATTCTCTAATGTTGAATAAGGAGGGAATGCTGCCTAAAGGCTTTCCTACATTCATTGCACTGACAGCGTTTCTCTCCAGTATGAATTTTGTGTTGTGTAACAAGGTGTGATCTCTGGCTGAAGGCTTTCCCACATTGATTACATTCATAGAGTTTCTTTCCAGAATGAATTATCCAATGCCGAATTAGATCTGAATTTCCCCAGAAAGTTTTTCCACATAGTACATTCATAAGGTTTTTCTTCCCTGTGAATTTTCTGTTGTTTGATAAGGTCCAAGTCAGAAGTGCAACCTTTTGACATTCAAAATTCTTTCCAGTATATAGACTTTGATGTTTAAGAAAAGCTGTGTGCTCACTGAAGGATTTCCCACATTTGTTACAGTCATAGGATTTCTCTCTACTGTGGAGTCTCTGGTGTTTGGTAAGGTGAGAATGCTGCCTAAAGCCTTTTTTTACATTCATTACACTTGAAGGGTTTCTCTCCAGTATGAATTCTCTGATGTGTGGCAAGGTGTGAACTTTGATTGAATGTTTGTCCAAATTCATAACATTCATAGGGTTTCTCTCCAGTGTGAATTCTGTAATGTATAAAAGGTTCTGAGCTTTGATTGAAGGCCTTTCCACATTTGTTGCACACATATGGCTTCACTTCACTGTGGATTCTCTGGTGTAGGACAAGGTTTGAGTTTCCCTTAAAGGTCTTTCCACATTCTTTACATTCATAGGGATTCTCACCACTGTGAATTCTCTTATGTCTAACCAGACTGGAACTTTGATTGAAGTCTTTTCCATATTCATGACACACATAAGGTTTCTTTCCTGTATGAATTCTCTGATGTATAATAAGATTTGAACTTTGATTGAAGTTTTTCCCACATTCATTACATACATGTGGTTTCTTTCCTGTAAGAATTCTCTGATGTATGATCAGGTTTGAGCTTTGACTGAAGTTTTTCCCACATTCCTTACATTCATAGGTCTTATTTACTTTATGAATTTTCTGATGATCATTTAATCCTGACTTCTGTTTGAAGCTTTGCCCACAGACCTCATATCTACGGGCTCTTTCTCCTGCAGGAAGTATTTTTTTCTCCTTCATTACATCCATGCCCTCTCTTTTCTTCAGTGGCTTTCTTGATGATGAAATTAATTTCACTGATAGCTTTCTCTTGGGAAGGGAGATGTCTGTCTCACTTCACACTCTAAGGGATTTCCCAGTGCCTCAGTAACTTGTCCTCAGGATCACTGGTTTCAACTAACTCACATTCCTGGGAGATCTGTTTTTGGAATCTTCTTGCTGCAGTTCTCACTGAATCTTTTTCTTCAGAAATTTTCATCTTTGATTTCTATACCTTCAGTTTGTTCCTGGTCTCAGAATCTGAAATGGTGAGTAGATCATTCAATAACTCCTAAAATATAAATATCACCTCTTCACTATAAAAGGGCAGAACAAAGAAGTTAGAAGAGAACACTTCCCCCACTGGAGCTGAGATTCATACCTTATTAGAAAGACTGTGGCAACAGGAACCTGTGTGACCACATACCCTGTTGGTGGAGAAGATCTTAATGGGATGCAGGCTGGAGGTGGTGTATAGGAGTGGCCTGATGGGTGGAGGAGGGGAGCAGTCTGGTGCTGGTCCACAGGAACTGGTTCATTGGATGGGGAAAGAACTTGCTGGATGTTGTGGCTGGGCCAGAACTAGTTCACAGGAAGCAGTGCATTATGCTAAATGCCACCAGGCTATCACAAGTTGATCTGTTAGCAGCCATACCAATAAATGGAAAAGCCAAAATAAAAATGAATAAAAATAGAATAACATAGTGGTACCAGGAAGATAAATTCTTTTCTTTTGTCTTCCTAAGGCTGTGCATTGTCTCTCCAGTACCCTTTATTGACAAAGTCTAAATCTTGTGCCAACTGGCAACAGAGAAATGTCTATAGGGTCCAGCTCCAGTAACATAAGCAATCTGGAGTTGAGAGGCAATAAAATTAATAACTGGCATCTATTCCTTCCAATATACATAGTGCGATGATAGTTAAGCAAGTATGCAACTATGCCTCAGAATGAAAATGTTTGGTTTTCATTTTGATAGAAATCAATTCTTTTCTCAGACCTTTTCATTCTGGTATTCCAGTGGAAGTGCCTCCTTTTATATGGTAACTTTATATTGTCTCCTGCAATTAGAAGACAGATGAGATAAAAGCTTTTCGGTATCTTTATTATAAATCCCTGACTACGCCCAGTCATGAAAACACACTTCTGAATTTTAGAAAATCATCTCACTTTGGTCCTGCTAATAGGAACTCTCTAGACATTAATTTTCTCACAATGAATCATTGGCCACACAGCATGGTGATTAAGAGCATGAACTACAGGGCAAACTGCCTGGGTTTGAATCCTGGCTTTACTGTTTAAGGACTGTGTGACCTCATGCAAGTCAGTGGAGTTCTCAGTATCTCAGTTTCTTTATCTGTAAAGTAAAGATAATAGCACACAATTCTTAGAATTGTTATTATAATTAAATATGCATAAATATATGTAAAAGCTTTAGAACAATGCTTAGCATATAGAAAGCACTATATGTGTCATTTACTTTTATTACTACTTCTATTATTTATCTTTGCCCTTTAAGCCCAAGACTTATCGTTAAGTAATGTGTCCCTAGCTCAAATCTCTTTATCCAAGCTGGATTTCACTTAAATAACATTGAGATCAACTACTGGAAAAATTAGCTTTGTTATAATTTTCCCTTAAAGTGTTTTTTTGTTTTTGGTTTAATATATGTTGTTTAAAATTCAGAAGCAGATTATTATTTAAAAGATGCTAAAGGCTGTCAAATTTTATTACAAATAGTTTGTGATCCAAAGGTTTTTATGGTATTTCTTGGAAACAAGAAGTTAAAGGGAAATACACCCTAGATTTGATGAGAGAGTGTTTGTGGTAGCAAGTGTGTATGAAGGCTTTAAAATACCCCAGCTCAATTTCCTCTCTTCCCATAGAACTTTTTAATAGAGGACCTATTTCATTCATTTTTGGGTAGTAGTTGTTAAAATAAGTCTGTGGGATGTATTTTTATTGAGACAGAGCCTCAAGCTGTCACCCTGGATAGAGTGCCGTGGCATCATAGCTCACAGCAACCTCCAATTCCTCGGCTCAAGCTAGTCTCTTGCCTCCACCTCCCAAGTAGATGGGACTATAGGCGCCCGCCACAACGCCCAGCCATTTTTTCGGTTGCAGCCGCCATTGTTGTTTGGCGGGCCCGGGCTGGATTCAAACCTGCCAGCTCAGGTGTACGTGGCTGGCGCCCTAGCCCATTGAGCCATAGGTGCTGAGCCTGAAAATATTTTTTTTTAAGGGAAGAAGAAAATATGAGTAACAGATTAGAAACATAGGAATAGGAAGCATTCAGCAGAGTTTCCCATTATCCCTGAGAAATTACAGACAACATCACTCCTTAAATAAAAGCTTAAGGAAGAGGTATAAGGTTTTTAATACATAGATTATAAAACAATAAAATGAGGTGAGAAATAATTTGGCAGAGCTGAGGAAAGAAGTGGAAGAGAAAATGAAAACAATTATATAGCTGAAATTCACAAAAATAATTACTACAAGGTCACTATAAGGCCTGGACAAATCATACAAAGTGAAATGGATATAAATGTGATTATAGAGAAAACCAGTAGCTATAGAAAGATAATCAAATGCATACAGTGTTACTAAAGAAGAGATAAGAAGTTAGGCATGGTGGCTCACTCATGTAATCCTAGGACTTTGGGAAGCTGAGGTGGGAGGATTGCTTGAGGTTAGGAGTTCAAGACCAACCTGAGCAGCATAGTGAGCTCCTGTTTCTACAAAAAATAGAAAAATCAGCTGGGCATGATGGCACACTTGTAGTCCTAGATACTGAGAAGGCTGAGGTTAGAAGATTACGAGAGAGAGAGGGAGAGAGAGAGAGAGAGAGAGAGAGAGACGAATAAGCAGGGGAAAAAAATCTAGATACAAAAGAAAATGGTGCTAAAATAAAGATTTTAATCTATTGGAAGGGTACACTGTAGCTCATAAAAAGTTGACATAGAACACTCAGACTAAGTAACTAAATTTCAGTAATAAGTGGATAAATGGGCAGAAAAGGAAGTAATGTGTAAGAGACAATTTTAGGTTGACTTTTACTCTTCCCCACAATTAAGACTCTATATCAGAATGCAGTAATGCCTATAAAGTTCTGAGGAGAAAAAAGTGTGAGCTGATTATTATTATTATTTTTAACCTAGCAAAGCTACATTAAAAGCAATTGGCAAATGTTTTCAGTATGTAGAAACCCAGGCAGTGTGACATTCATGAGTCCTTTTATTTTTTTGAGACACAGTCTTACCTTGTCACCCTCGGTAGAGTGCTATGGTGCCATAGCTCACAGCAACCTCTCTTGGGCTCAAGCGATTCCCTTGCCTCAGCCTCTCCAGTACCTGGGACTATAGGAGCCCACCACAATGCCTGGCTACTTTCTTTGGGTTCGAATCCACCAGCCCTGGAGCATGTAACCACTGAGCTACAGGCGCCCAGCCTCATGAGTCCTTTTTGAAAAGAAGTACTGTAATTATAGCCAATGAAGAAGTGAATTAAAACGAACACCCAGGAATTGAGAGGACATTGTAAAAGAATGGATGATCTTAGGAAAAAAGTTCCCTCACATCCCAATTAATACACAAGCCGTCTGTGATCAAATGTGTGCGTTTTCTCCACACAGAAAACAATCAGTTCTGCAATTTATACCCCAGCTAGATATCCTCCAGTTCAATTTCAACACTATCTACCTGAAGATGATGTCAGATTCCACAGAATGAGGGCTCAGTCCCCAACACTGCCCCCCTCCACTGCCACTTCTGATGCTAATAGCAAGCTGCAGGCTACTTTGCCTGTATTTCTGATGAACCAGCTATAGATTGGGGTTCCCCTGAGCCCCTTCTGAGGTTCATTTAATTTGCTAGAGTGGCTCACAGAATGCATTTACTGATTTACTGTTAATATAAAGGATATTACAAAGGATACAGATGAAGAGATACATAGGGCAAGGAATGTGCCAAGGGGTGTGGAGCTTCCATGCCCCCTCTTGGTATGCCACTCTCCAGGAACCTCCATGTGTGCAGCTATCCAGAAGCTCTTCAAATCATCTTCTGGAGGCTTCATTATAAATTAAACCACTGATCATTGGTGATTAATTTAACATTCAGCCCTTTTCCCTTCTCTAGAAGTTGGGAAGTGGGGCTGAATGTCCTGACTCTCAGCTCTGAAGGGTAACCAACTCCCATCCTGAAGCTACCTAGGAGTGCCCAACTACCAGTCAACTCATGAGCATACAAAAGGATAGCACTTTGGAGCTTCCAAGGATTTTAGGAGTTGTATGCCAGGAAATAGGGAGAAAGATCAACTATGTAGTTCACAATATAGATGGTAAACACTGACTCAATTTAAATGTAGAGTTATGGTTAAACAATTGGAAGTTATGGTTGTAGAACAAAAAGTAAATGCTTTAAACCATGACAATGTAAAATGAACTGTATTACAAAAATTGGGCTGTGAGAAGAGGGAGTGAGAGTAAGTATAAACTGAACTAATTTACTAATCTTTTGTGATGGAATCAGCAGATACTAACTAAAGCAGAATGTGTAATTTTAAAAAAGAATCCAAATCCTTACTGTTTTTCATAACCTTTTTTTAATCATAATTTTAGAGGCGGTATCTAATAATTTTTCCATAACATCTTTTGTTGATCACAAACATTCTACATGCTTATTATTGGAAAAATAAAAAATAGAGTAAAACACAGAGAAAATAATAATCACCCATAATCTTATCATCTACCACCCAAAGACAACCACCATTAATGTTTTGTTGTTTTGATGTTTATTCTTCCAGTCCTATTTCGGGGTATATATTAATATTTTTTTCTAACATAAAATTGGAATCATATAATATTGTATGTACTTTTTGTGTCTTCTTTGCCTTACATGGGATAATGGAGCAGGACCCTGTAAATAATTTCTCTCTAGTTTTGTCACTTTGTCAATAGAGGGCACTGGAGGAACACTGTACGGCCTAATAAACACAAAGGGCTTCTCTTCCTGGTACTGGTGAGCTGTTTGGTTTTTTTGGTGGAGCCACCAGATCAATATAAGGGAGGCCTGATGGCTTCCTGTGGACCAGCTCTGGCCCAGTGAGTTTTTCCACCACTCATCACTTTTCTATAGACTACCTCTGACCTGCTGCACCCGGCAGTGAATTTCTCTCCTGTGGGGCAGGCCACACCGGCAGACAGTCCTGGCCTGTGTCCTCTGGCAAGTTTCTTCACCACAAGCAGACAATCCATTTCTCTAGCAGCTACATCCTTTCCAAAAAGACCTGAATTTCAGCTTTGGGGTAGGAGAGTCCTCTTTTAAGCCCTCGGTTCTTTCCTTGCTTATTCTCCCTTGGTCATAGATGTTAGGTTGCTTTTAGTATTATCTATTTCTTTAGCATCCCCTTTTAACTCTTTTAATAGTTAACTACCTTTTATTGGTTAAAAATTCTTCCTATTGTTAAATTACTGGTATAGGTTTTGTTTCCTGACTAGATCCTGACTGATGCAGACATAAAGTATCATTTCAATTTAGATCTAAAACAAAGAGAAGATGATACAAGAAGAGTAGTAAGGGTGCTAGAAAAGGGAAACAAAAAATTGTTTAGAAATTGTGCTAGAAGGATTCGTCTGTCTGAAAATCATTAGGATTGACCTTTGACACATATGCAATTTTGGCAAACTTGGTTCCACATACACATAGCAGGCCACATTGCTCAACTTTTTCCTTTAATTCCATAGTTGAAAGGAATAGGGAACAATTTAAGGAAATCCTCCCCTCAGAGGATATCCAGGGCAAAAGCGTATAGCATCTGAAAAAATGGCTTAATTAGAGGTGAATCATCTCTACAATCAAAGCCAGATGAACCAACAGTTTCTGGGAGGAGGGCTTCAAGTGTTTTGTGTCATTCATTGATTTTGTTCACCTAATATTAAGTGAGCACCTGCAAGACATTGAGAATACAAAAATGAATATAAGAGGCCAGGCGTGGTGGCTCATGCCTGTGATCCTAGCACTCTGGGAGGTCGAGGCAGGTGGATTGCCTGAGCTTACAGATTTGAGACCAGTCTGAGCCAGAGAGAGACCCTGCCTCTAAAAATATCTGGGTGTTGTGGTGGGCACCTGTAGTCCCAGCTACTCTGGAGCTGAGGCCAGAGAACTGCTTGAGCCCAAGAGTTTGAGGTTGTTGCGAGCAATGATGCCATGGCACTCTACTGAGGGCAACAAAGTGAGACTTTGTCTCAAAAAAAAAAATGAATATAAGATTCATTTTATATTCCCAGACCTCTGGTAAGTTATAGTTTAATGGAGGGAAGATATATGTATAAATGGTTAATAACAAGATAGTGTAATTAGTACTACAAATGAGGTTAGCCCTGTCTGTTATGGGAGCACCTACCGTCAACAGAACATGGTAACTCCAAGTGGGGGAAGAGAGGAGTGAAGAATGACTCAGTTGGCAGGCAAGGTAGCTCACACCTGTAATTCTAGCATGCTGAGAGGCCAAGGTATTGCTTGAGCTCAGGAGTTCTAGACCACCTTGAGCAAGAGTGAGAACCTATCTCTACTAAAAAATAGAAAAACTAACCAGGCGTTGTGGCAGGTGCCTGTAAACTCAGCTACTCGAGAGGCTGAGGCAAGAGGATCTCTTGAGCCCAAGAGTTTGAGCTTCCTACTATAAGTTATGATAATTCCACAGCACTCTAGTCAGGGCAACAGAGTGAGACTTTGTCAGAAAAAAAAAAGAATGGTTCAGTTTTCTGACTTAGGCAATGGGGGAGATAATGGTGCTATTAATGAAAATGGACAAAGAAGGAAGAGTAGGTTTGAAGGTGAGCTTTTTTGGGTCATCTCTTGGTTTCTGATATATAGTAGGAATAGAAAGACAGTGCAAGGTCAGGGAGGGTCAAGGAGCTGTCAATTTCCAGCTCCACAGATTGGGCTTAGATGTCCTTCAACAAAGAACAAAATCATCTAGTTTCCCAGTGTCAAAGCAACTGGGAATCTCTAAGTCAACTAAGTTCTTTTTTTTTTTTTTGAGATACAGTCTCACTCTGTGCCCTGGGCAAAGTGCCATGATACTACTGTAGCTCACAGCAACCTCAAACTCCTAGGCTCAGGTGATCCTCTTGCCTCAGCCTCCCAAGTAGCTAGGACTTTAGGCACCTGCCACAATGCTCAGCTAATTTTTCTGTTTTTAGTAGAGATGAGGTGTTACTTTAATCACACTGGTCTCCAAATCCTGAGTTCAGGCAATCCACTTGCCTCAGCCTCCCAGAGTGCTACCATGCCTGGCCTTCAACCAAGTTTTAAAACAATTCTCTAGTTTTTTATTTTTCAGCCCAAACTCAGAGCATATGGATTCTAAGTTAGCAGACAGCCCTCACCCAGGCAGACCAGCTCTTCCCCTTATTCAGCATCTCTTCCTGGTAGAGATCCCACTGAGTACAGGCCCAGTGCCCAGCATGCTTTTGTGATCTTTCACAGCCATATCTTGCAGCATCTTGAATTCCTGAAATAGAAGTTCCCAATGGGTAGTTATTGAGAGACTCAATAGCAGATACTCATAGCTTCTCTTTTCTTTTCAAATGTCTATGACTTCTCACATATACTGGGTCTCAGTAGATAATCTTGCCTCTCAATTTAAAAATGTGTGAGACCCTGAGAATATCTTTCGGTTGGATTTGTATGTAAATTGGATCCCTGATGAACTGCACATATAGGGTAATAATAACACAGCGTAGGACTGTAATAATAATAATACCTTTAGTGTATTGTAATAATAGGTCATAGAAACTATTGTGCTGTTTCTTGTAATTTCTAGGCCAATGGAATGTTATGCTTATTTTTTAAAATAATTTTATTAAAGCATAATTGCGTAATTTGGTGCAATCATGGGGCACAATGTGCTTACTTCATATACAAACAGAAATATTTTGATCGTACTGTTAGAGATAGCCTTCATGGCATTTTCTTTTTTTTTTGCAGTTTTTGGCATTTTCTTAATCACCATATGAAGACATCGATATTCTACATTTAATAAGTTTCACCAGTACTCTGCTAAGATGCACCGTAGGTGTGATCCCACCAATTGCCCTCCCTCTATCCCTCCTCTCCTCCCCTCCCCTCCCTTTCCCTTTTCCCTGTATTCTTGTGCTATAATTGGGTTTTAGCCTTCATATGAGAGCTATAAATTAGCTTCATATTAGGGCTGAGTACATTGGATACTTTTTCTTCCATTCTTGAGATACTTTGC
>CAUYON010078600.1:0-18874 GCA_963573935.1 Arctocebus calabarensis
GCCCATCGATACACGAATGGATTAATAAACTGTGGTACATGTATACCATGGAATACTATGCAGTCAGAACTTATAATAAACATTATTTCAAGCTCATATATGTGTAACATATGATAAGCATTAAAAATGAATTATTATTGAATGAATTTTTGCTTAATGGTATGGGGTTTGTTTTTTAAGGGTGCTAGAAATATCTGGGGCTTAGAGAGGATGGTTAGTCAAGAATGGACCAAGTCCCACTGAACTGTGCTCCTCAAAATGCTTAGATTTATATTAGAAGGATTGCACCCTGGTAAAATATTAATTCAGAGCCCAAGATATGGTGGATAACATGGCTTCCCACATGAGAATATTTTCTATTTTATTTTTATCTTTTTTTTTTTTTTTTTGAGACAGAGTTCACTATGTCGCCCTGGATAGAGTGCTTTGGCATCATAGCTGACAGCAACCTCAAACTCTTGGGCTTAAGCGATTCTCTTACCTCAGCCTCCCAAGTATCTGGGACTACAGGTGCCCACCACAACACCGGCTATTTTTTTGTTGCAGTTATCGTTGTTGGTTAGCAGGCCTGGGCCAGGTTCAAACTCGCCAGGCCCGATATATGTGGCTGGTGCCCTAACCACTGTACTATGAGCACCAAGCCATGAGAATACTTTTTATTTTTTTATTAAATCATGGTTGTGTACATAAATGCAATCAGGGGGTACAATGTGCTGGGTTTATATACAATTTGAAATATTTTCATCGTACTGGTTGACATAGCTTTCATGCCATTTTCTTAGTTATTGTGTTAAGACATTTATATTCTACATTTAGTAAGTTTCGAAGGGAGAGTCATTGATGGGTCCACACTTATGGTGCATCTTAGAAGGGTACAGGTGAAACTTACTAAGTGGAGAATAGTTTTTAGATCTACCCCCATATTGTCCAAGAATGATTGATTGGACAGCTGTACCTTTACTTTTTTGTTGTTTTTTTCGTAGACACAGAGTCTCACTTTATCACCCTCAGTAGAGTGCCGTGACGTCACAGCTCACAGCAACATCCAACTCCTGGGCTTAGGCAATTGTCTTGCCTCAGCCTCCCAAGTAGCTGGGACTACCAGTGCCCGCCACAACTCCCTACAAGCACCCGCCACAACACCCGGCTATTTTTCTGTTTTGCAGTTCAGCCAAGGCCAGGTTTGAACCCACCAACTTCAGCATATGTGGCCAGCACCCTACTCGATGAGCCACGGGTGCCTCCAGTACCTTTACTTTTTTACCTCGAATTTTGTCTGAAGTGTTTTCATTTGCTTTGTCACCTCTATTATTGAACCAGCCTCGTACGGCTCCCACACACACACTTTTGACCCCAAGCCCACCTCTGAATCTGAGCATCCTCCTTCCTAAACAGTGTGGCTGAAAGTTTCTGGTTTTTACACAACTTCCCCCGATGAAAAGCCATGCACTACTCCCCAGGTACACCCAGCGGGGCAGGGGGCTGGAGGCCCTCAGACCCCACTCTGGTGTGGGAGTTGGGGGAGCCCCAGATGGCAGCTGGCCTGGCTTATAGGGGTGACCCTTGAAGTTAGGGACACCCTTAGGTGCAGGAAAAAGACACCCCTTCTGAAAAGGCATGGCCATGGGGGGTGCCTGGTATGGGGCAGAGTGTGGGGAGGGAAAGCAACCTGGTGGTTCCCAAGTTTCAGTGGGGGATGTGCAGTGGAAGGCAGGTTTCAGGATGGAAAGGGAGCTAGTGGGGGTGCATGCATGGAGCTATACTTCAAAAGCAAGCACATACACACACCTATGCACACCCACGCACACTCGTGAACACATACTGGTACACACACATACATATTCATATGCACACACACATACACTCACGTTCACACCCACACCCTTGCACACCCAAACACGTAGATATGCTTGCAATTTACAAGCACATACTTGCAACAGTCAGCTGCAGCTGTAAACACCTCCCTGCTGCATTTGAATACAAGGGACTCCCAGCATTGACCGTACACATCCAGCTTGTCAAACACCCCAAGTGCAAATTTGCTCCAATAAGGGCCATAGTTTACAAGGATCCTCGGGAATGTGGGCTTCCCTGTCAGCTCTGCCTGCAGAGGGTTTCTGTGGAGTTCAGACAATCTGGGCACCATCTAACCCAAGCACATCCTCACCTGCAACTAAGGCGGGTTTTACGAGATCATGTTCAAGGGACTCGAACTCATTGAATCTTCTGGTCAACTGGTCCCTTTGGTTTTGATTTATTTTTTAGTGTCTCTTTCCCTGTTACTGCCTCTGGCAACACCGTTACAGTGCAGGAAATTTGTTCCGCTAAGAGGTTCCTCTATTTGTGACCTCAGACCAGAATAACGAACACTTCTATAATCGCTGTGTCTTTTCTTCCTGTTCTTTTTCTCTCCATAATTGTCCAGAAATGGACCCTCCTCCAAGCTACCATGCTTGTTTACAGCCAATATGAGCGTTTAAACTAGCTATTTATGCTTTCCTGAAAACATTATACCATTTTCTCCTTCTGCATTTTCTCTCCTCACTACCTCTATATTTCTTACAATCACTTTATAATCCGTATTTTCATAGCTTCACAAGGGCCTGACTTCTCAGTCTGCTACATTACACTTGCTTCTTGAGAATAAATCAACACTTTATTTACCAGTGAATTCATGCAATGCCTTCCACACAGAAATCACAGCATATCTGGTAACTGGACATGCATTTATCTGAAGAATAACCTTTTAATTATTTTCAAAAAAGAGTAAGTAGCTGTGTTTCCACACCGTTTCTGAGTTGTTCTCCAGTGACGCCTGCCCTTTACTGAGAAACCATGTGGACGTATATACTATTTTTTTCTTCATTTCATACATCATTGGTTGAAATGCCCTTTAAGAAATAATGGAATGTGGATTATTAGGAGCAAAAGCACAGCAGCAGAAAATAAATCATCCCCTCTGCTTGTACTTGGTCCCCAAAGTCCCACCTTATAAATGACCTCACAGACTCTCGTAAACCACCTCCGGCACAGGAAGACAGCTGGACGCTGGTTTAATGGGAACCCTCATTAATTACACAAGAACAGCAAGGCCATGACCTTGGCAGCTGGAGGCAGAAGCCTTGCAGAGAAGTTCATTCTCAGAGGACGCAAGGAATGGAAACCTCTACGCCAAAGTTATACAACTCAGCATCACTTACTCTCCGCACTCTTGGACCAAAGGGGAAGCACCTTCTGTACAGAGAACATGCTTTGTTAGTCAGGGCAACGCTAAGGTGCTTTAACTCATGAATGAACACCAAACCTCAATGTACTTTTTTTCCCTTCTTTTTTTAAACAAATAACCGGTGTAAAATCCAAAATGTGTTATAAAGTTGTCCTGGAATACGCTTTCAATATTGATTCGTGGTCCCAGCACCTTTTTGCTTTATACCTATGCCACCTACTAAATTTGACTTCAGATTCTCATGAGACAAACGATGTTTAGTCAGAGATGGAAAGAACAGGGGAGGTATACGCACTTCCTAGCTTCGCCATAACCAAGTAGCCAACTTTGGATTGGCCCACACCACTGGGTGGCTCAACCAACTAAAATTTATCATCTCCTAGTCCTGGAGGCTAGAAGTCCATGTTCAAATTAAGAGCAATGTCCTTCCTCTTGTGAACTAACATAGAATCTTGAGCCTCTCCCTGACCACAAGTTGACTGACTGGACACCCTCTTGGTCAAGGGAGCTCAAAAATGAGCCACTGGCCATGAAAATGCCACAAAATGGAAAAGAGTTCATTGCATGGTCCGGACCCACCCCCCGCCCCAAGTAGGGGAGGCAGACATGTTTCACCTTAGAAATAAGACACAAGGGCGGTGCCCGTGGGTAGGGTGCCAGCCACATACTCCAAGGCTAGAGGATTGAAACCCAGCCCAGGCCAACTAAACAACAATGACAACTGCAACAGAAAAATAGCCAGGCATCATGGCGGGCACCTGCCGTCCCAGCTACTTGGGAGGCTGACGCAAGAGAATTGCTTAAGCCCAAGAGTTGGAGGTTGTTGTGAGCTGTGATGTCACAGCACTCTACCCAGGGCAACAGCTTGAGACTCTGTCTCAAAAAAAAAAAAAAGAAACAAGACACAAGTGACTCAATCCCCAAGGAAGAGTTGTGTAGATATTGGGCAGGTGGCTGTCCCTCTGTCCCTCAACAACTATGATGAACTTCAAAAAAAAAAGAAACAAGACACAAGTGACTCAATCCCCAAGGAAGAGTTGTGTAGATATTGGGCAGGTGGCTGACCCTCTGTCCCTTAACAACTATGATGAACTTTTCTGGCTCAAAGCCAACACTGTCTATTCCCTACTTGGAGTCCCCACCATCAGAGAAGTCTCTCCTAAAATTAACTCTTTCCCTCCACCGGTCACTCCTTGTAGAAACTGTTTATGAACAAATAATGTTTTGATGCGTATCTGTATTTGTATAGGATGTTCATGCCTTTAAGAGTTAGGCAATTCTTTAGTTTATTGTCTTTTAAGTAGCCTCAGTAGAGGCTGAGGCAGGAGGATCACTTGAGGCCAGGAGTTTGAGGTTATTGTGAGCTCTGATGGCAATTTATTTTATCAGCTTTCAGTAGAGGAATGAAAGGGGATGATCCCTTGCTAAATATGATGATTGGGAATCAAGTGATTCTAGATGACAGAATAACTCCTTCTGGGAGTGCAGGGGGCAGAGTCAGAGCCCCCCAAATGTGAGTGTTTAAGAGGATTTAACGAGAACCACCTGTGCCATAAAACTCAAGACCAGGTTTGCAGAATTCTTCCAATTGGCTGTGGTTTATTTAACATATGCAGTGCTCAAGACCATTCCTAGGAATTAAAAAAAAAAAAAAGAACCAAGTCTTTGACTATATTACAGTCTGGAAAAGTGAGCAAAGTAAAACCAAAAGAATTATAACAAATGGGATGAATAAGATAACAGAGGTGGGCTCTCTACAGACAAAAAGAAGGAAGGAAATTAATTCTTTTACACTTACCCTGTACCATGTTCTAGAAACGGGCAGCCTAAGGCAATAGTTTTCAACTGGGATGTCCTGAGAAGATTGTAGGTGTTGCAAGAAAATTTTTAAAGGTTATTCATTAACTTATTTTTGAAAGAATTTCAAAGCACAGTAAGCATATTTTCTCTCTCTCTCTCTCTCTCTCTCCAACATAATTAAAGCGTGCTGCGGGAATTTAACTATAGGTTTAAGTATGCCATGAGATCAAAAAGGTTGAAAAATACCTCTCTAAGGGAATACTGATCCCATCATAAAAGAACCTGGATACTGGAAAACAAAACAAAACAAAAAATCTCAAGACCCTCTATATTTAATATGCCAAGGGGGAAATTAAGCTCTGAAGGCTGAAGCACTTAGCATGTTTGCAATGCTGCTTCTTAGGGAATAGCTGAACTATTTTTCTTGTCCATTTGTGCAAGTGACTAGGAGAGAAGGTCAGGTGCAGTGGTTCACACCTGTAATCCCAGCACTCTGGGAGCCGAGGCAGGTGGATTGCTTGAGCTCCGGAGTTCAAAACCAGCCTGATTAAGAGTGAGAGCCCATCGCTGGGAAAAATTGAAAAGCTAGCAAGAGTGATTCTCCATCTCGACTAAAAATACAAAAACTACCCGGGCATTGTGGCAGGTGCCTGTAGTCCCAGCTACTCAGGAGGCTGAGGCAGGAGGATCACCTGAGCCCAGGAGTTTGAGGCAATCCTGGCCTTCTCTCCTAGTCACTTGCAGAAACGAATAAGAAAAGTAGTTCAGCTGTTCCCTAAGAAGCAGAATTGCAAACATGCTAAGTGCCTGGGATTACAGACGTGAGCCATCATGCCTGGCCTTCTTATTTTAGCTTCTCTTAAAAGGATGGTCACAGATAAATACAATGCATACATAGATAAATACAATTACATTCTGCCTTGCAAAGGATAAAAGTTCTCACCTCCACATGGATGGAGTTGAGGACATTATGTGAAAAGAAAGAAGTCAGCTACAAAAGCACGCACACATTTGCATAAATCCACTTGTACAAGGCATTCAAAGTATTCAAGCTCAGAGAGACAGAGGGTGGAATAGAGACCTATTAGTTAAGGGGTACACAGCTCACTTTTGCAAAATAAAAAGAGTTCTGGGCATTGATTGCCCGACAATCAGTCCGCACTTAAGACATTCAAACTGTACACTTTAAAATGACCAAGCCAATAAATTTTATGTTGGATATATTTTACCACAATTAGAAATTTAAAAAATAATAATAAATTTAAAAAAAAAAGAGGACAGCAGTGCATTGGAACCGTTGCTATGAATGCACAGTTTTCTTGCTGGATAGGAAAACATTGAAAAATTTCTTTTGCCCCTGTCTCTACAAATAAATTCTTTGATGCCTTCTCCCTCTTGGGGTTATGATACTCTAACCTCCAGAAAATTCTTTATTCAGGTCAGAGAGGAGTTCTTAAGTGCTGATTGCAATGACATCATTTACTTTTCTGATTAAATAGCTTAAATATGCTTCTCTGCTTCCCTCCTGCCTTGATTCACTATGAAGGTTAGTTTAGCTTATTATACAGCAATGGACAATTGCTGTATACTCAACATTTCAGACAGGAGGCTCCTACCACCTGCCATTAAAGGGACATGCTTGTAGGCCAGGTAAGGTGGCTCAGACCTGTGATTTCAGCACTCTGGGAGACAGTGGCAGGTGGATCACCTGGTTCAAGATCAGCCTGAGTGAGAGTGAGACCCCCGTCTCTGATAAAAATAGAAAAACTAGCCAGGCATCATGGAAGGTGTCTGTAGTCCCAGCTACTCTGGAAACTGAAGCAAGAGAATTGCTTGAGCCCAAGAGTTTGAGGCTCCTGTGAGCTGTGACGCCCCGGCACTCTACCCAGGGTGACAGCGTGACATCCTGTCTCAAGATAAATAAATAAATAAAAGTGAAAACAAAAAAATAAAGGGAAATCCTTAGGATACGCATCAACATTCATATGCAGGATTCCTGAAACAGGGCAAAAACTTTCACAGAAGCAAGACATGCCCTTCCCAGAACTTGACTGTCCAGAAAAATGTTCCAAGTGTAATTTTCACCACAGAGACAATCCTTGGCTATACAATTGGACTGGATGATGACATTGTGCATGCCCTGTTGAATACTTGTTACGTGTTGAGCCTGAAAGTAGCCTGTTGCAAGTCCCATGTTCCAAACACAATCTGTGTGGTTGGCAAGGCATTTTCTAACGGGTATAAACCCATCCCTGAAACACCTGATTATTCCTATCTTGAAGGCACATTTGTGTCTTGAATTCTACCAGTTGAACAAACACTTAGGTATTTATGACTTTGATCTGTGTTCGCATGAGTCCACACAAATACGACTCTAGTAAACTACAGTGACAGAATGCATGGGGACGTTTGGCTCAATGCATAGAGACCCCATATATCATGATTGTTCCATAAGATTGCAATGGATCTAAAAATTCCTACATCCTAGTAATACTTAGCCAGCACAATAACAACACAAGGTGTTGTCTTATCTATACATACAAAATCTTAGTACATAGACACCTACCTTCATGTTGCAATTGTCTACAGGATTGCAAATCTCTCCAAATCTCTATCTCCTTATCAAGATAAAAAATGAATGGACTCAGGAACCACCAGGACAATATAATGTGGTTTCCCATTGACTGTCTTAACTGATTACATCTGCAAAGACCTTATTTATATACAAAGTCTCATTCTGAGATTCCAGCCAGGCAGGTAATGGGGGGGAGACCCCATATTCAAGCACCAACCTTGGGATTGCAGAAAAGACTAGAATTCACGTCATTTTACTTACCACCTGTTGCATAATGGACGATAATATGTTCCCCCTCAGATGCCAGTCTTTTTGAGAGAGGGGTCTGTGCCTCTCAGAAAAATTCAGCTAAACCCAGCCTGCGTGAGAGTCCCTTCCCAGAAACGAACACTAAACGTGCATTCCCCATGTTTCCCCCATGTACTCACAGCACTTTCTCCAAAGCACCACCCCGCCTTCTGCTTCTGTGAACCAGATTTTGTAAATGGCAAATGAATTCCTTCACCAAACCGCATGCTTTTCAAACAGGGAGCTGACAGCTGCTTCACTCAGCAATCTGGAAAGTGCCCAGATAAAAAATACACGATGCCCAGTTAAATTTGAATTTCAGATAAACACGGAATAATTCTCTTTCTTTAGGTATCCATAGGGTGCCAGTATTGCATGGGGCACGTTTATACTTTAAAAAAATACGTCAAAATTTTAAAAAATGGAAATTATCCCTTGCATCTTCTCAGACCATCATGGAATAAAAGTTGAGCTCAATAACAACAACAACAAAAAAAAAGAAGCTAAGAAAAGAAATTTTAGATTTAAACTTGACCATCCAGATGTATGGAACAATCTCTATAGAGCTACTATTTCCTGACAACCTGCTTACGCGCCAAGCAAAGCATGGATGTTACCATGTGAATTTTTTCCTTTTATCTTCCAATAATCCTCCAAGGATAGAAAGGACAAATTGCTTTGCTCAAAGACCCACCACCATTGAAGTCCTGGGAAGACGACTCTGATGTTGAGCTCTGCCCCAATTTCTCCAGGGAGGAGAAAAGCCAAAGAAGAAAGAATATGTCTGTGGGGAAGGGAAAACCCACACGCCCTTCTCTTCCAATGCTCTTGACTGTTAAACAGATTTGGGGGGGGAGGTTCAGTTTTTGGCTGGGACTGGATTTGAACCCACCACCTCCAGCATATGGGGCTGGCACCCTACTCCTTTGAGCCACAGGCGTCACCCATAAACAGATTTTTCTTTTCAATTTTTTGACTTAAAGTTTATTATTATTAACCTGCAATTCCTGTACTAGGTATATATTCAGATGACCAAAACTCATTTTACAACAAAGATATTTGCATCAGAATGTTTACTGCAGCCTAATTCATAATCGCCAAGTCATGGAAGCAGCCCAAGAGCCCATTGACACATGAATGGACTAACAAATTGTGGTATAAGTACACCATGGAATACTGTGCAGCCATAAAAAAGATGGAGACTTTATCTGTTTTATGTTTATATGGATGAAGCTGGAACATATTCTTCTTAGTAAAGTAAACAGATTTTTTTCAAGGGGTCTATTATGAAAAAGCCGGTACTCCGAAAACAAGAAAATCCAGTTGTAGTAAAACTTCCCACTCCCAGCCTCTAATCAATTCCAATCACTTACATGTTTGTTTTGCTATTACCATCATGTTCCTGTATAATATAGTATAATTATATATCATATAAACATAGTATAATTATATACTATATGATATGCTATAATTATACTACAATATAATATGCATTTGCCAGTTTTGCACCTTGAAATCATTATGAGTTTGGTCTCCTGCCTACCTCTCCAGCCAAACAGAAATATCTTTTCCCTCCTACCATCTGCATTTCTACTACAATGGCCATTTGAAGGTCAAGTGCAGTGGCTCATGCCTGTAGTCCCAGCACTCTGGGAGGCTGAGGCAGGTGGATCACTTGCCCTCAGGAGTTCAGGACCAGTCTGAGCAAGAGTGAGCCCTCATTTCTACTAAAAATAGAAAAACTACCCAGGTGTTGTGGCAGGTGCCCATAGCCCCCGGTGCTCAGGAGGCTGAGGCAAGAGGATCACTGAAGCCCAGGAGTTTGATGCTGTGATGAGGTATAATGCCATGGCACGCTACCATAGTGGCAGAGTGAGACTGTGTCTCCAAATGAAAAAACAATGGCCATTACAGTAATATTCCAGGATGAATCAGTGACTACTGCAATTTTGTCTTCTTTATTCCTTTTTGTTTTCCTTGAGTTAATAGTTGCCTTCACGAGGCAGTAGATGATCTAACACAAGGTGGGGGACAGGGAAATGAGATAGTGGGCAGAGGGCGGGGGATGGGAGACACGGTATATAGCACACATCTTGGGGGTGGGACAATTATAAGAGCGACTTTACCTAACAAATGCAAAAAGTGTAACCTAATTCTTTGTACCCTCAGTGAATTCCAAACAATAAAAAAATTACCTTCATATATATGTATATTTATTTATATATATACATATATATTCTTTTATAACAGGTGTCCATAAAGTTAGTGTGCAGTTTACTATATTAAACAATTTTAAATTGCACACAAACTGCATGCAGTTTAAAATAACATATTAAAATATATAATTTGAGTGACATAAAGTTCATGTGCAATTTAAAAATATATATTAAAATATATAACTTGGTGAGTGATACGGCTGTATTGAAAATGTTCCAAAATGTCTACCATGTGCCTCTCAACCAGTTTTGCTAATTCTCAAATTTGTTCATTAATTTTCTCTCAATCTTCCCGGACCCCATATGACCTGGTTGTCCGTGAGCCTGGGGCATAGAAGTTGTCAGGCCACTACCTGTGTTGTTCCCCTCTGCTGGGTCTCCTAACTTTTTGCATGCTCATCTTCCCCGTGGTTGATTTACACCATCCTTTTCCTGAAGAACGTCCTGCAGTAGCTTTCTAAGAAAGGGCATGCACATAATGTCACAGTTTTCCAGTGCGATGCCATCATTCTGATTACACAATTCTCATCCCCTTCCCGTGTCGGGTGTGACTGAAAAGTTGTAGGTGTAATAATGTAAACAGCTGTGACAGATGAATGGACCTTAGCGTGGAACCCCAAACTGCAAACCATTTGTGCTGGGAGGGTTGTGGGATGAGTTTTGCAGTATAGTTGACGCCAGGCGCTTCTGGAGGGCTGGTTGACCAGAGTCCAAGTTCCTCAAATTCTTCAGGGCCAGCAATACGCTGGTGGTCTCCACTGGATGCCTGACACATGGCAGGCTCAGGACTCAGATTCTGGGGGTCCTGTTGACCACAGCTCAAGATCCCACGCCCACTTTTTCCCTAGGCTGCAGATGACCCTATTGTTACCTGGTGGCTGACAGCAGAATGCCTAATAACCAAAGATTACCATCAGCTGAGTCCTATCCAGGTATAGATAGAAATCAGTTCTATCTAGTTAGCAAGTTACACAAGTGTAGCCCCAATTTGCAAAGTATAAGTTGTAATCACATGGTCTGCCTGCATGATTTTCCCTTCTTCTGACTGCTAATAATTACTTGAGATGCCTTGCTTCGAATAACTCAAATTAAGTTTATGTATTATGCTATCGACTTGATTTATGATTTTTTGTTTTTGTTTTTGTTTTTTTTTTGGTTTTTTTTTTTTTTTTTGCAGTTTTGGCCGGGGTCAAGTTTGAACCCACCACCCCAGGTAAAGAGGCCAATGAGAAACGACCTGATGCTACCCTTGCTGCTGGCTTAGTGAATGCCTCTCCCGGGCTCCCATGAGTTATTTCACCTGAGATAACTGAGTTAGAGTTTTTTCTCCCCTCAACTGACCTCAATGCAGATCCCAGCAAAGGATGTGGGGACCCAGGCCTCCACGAAGGGATCCCCAATGTCATGACGCCCTCAAAGCAAGTTTGAAGGGCACAGGAGAACAGTAGTGTAGCAGGCATTCGAAGTCGTGACAATGTTTTCCATAACGTGGCTCAATCTTCTGCTAACCATGGCTCTCATGCCTTGTGTAAGTATGTTTGTGCCACTTGTATGCCTGGAAAGTCACCCATCCTATATTGAGATCTGCGTAATGGGACACAGGCTTCTAATACATCAATGCTTTGCAATTTTAAACAGCTCTCCCGGAAACAATCTTTTAACCCAAAAATAACTGTAGCTATTGATGGGAGTGCCTCTACATTACCAAGCTTTCCCCCCTGCAAGTAGATGCCACTTTGCAGCCCACACTTTATTTATCAGCAAGCACCACCCCCTCTCCCTCGGCACTCAAAATAAATTGATGGCGAATTCTTTTGGCCATGCCTATGGTCCTTAACAGCCCTTGATGCCAATGAGAAGTTTACAAATTAAATCCTGCTCATAACATTGCCCTCCACTTTTCTGCTAATGATCTCAATTCCACCTGGCAGCAGAACCCCTAGTGACATGGGGGGGGGTCGTGAATATCAAGACAGCCTCTATAATCAGCGGTTCCCGCTCCAAGAATAGCAAATCAGTGCTTTAAAAGGAAAAGATACTAATAAATAACAGAAAATAACAGAGCATTCACTCAGGATAAGCATCCCGGCCTCATAAATTTGGTGGTAATTCATCTTGAGAGCAGTAGTAGGGATGGGGCCAGAATTTATAATGGAGACTTCTAAGCAGGCAGTGAAGACAGACACTGGCTAACAAAGGTTTGAAAAAATGCAAATCAAAACCACCTGAGATATCACCTAATCCTCGAGAGAACGGCCCACATTACAGAGTCTCAAAGCTGCAGATGTTGGTGTGGATGTGGACAGAAGGGGACACTTGAAAACTGCTGGTGGGACTGCAAACTAATACAGCCTCTATGGAGAGAAGTAGGGAGGATCTCCAAGGAACTCAAGCTAGACCTCCCATTTGATCCTGCAATCCCATTACTAGGCATCTATCCAGAAGAAAAAAATCCTGTTATCATAAGGACACTTGCACTAGACTGTTTATGGCAGCTCAATCTACAATTGCCAAAATGTGGAAACGGCGTAAATGAATGCCCCCCCAATCTCGGAATGGATTAACAAGCTGTGGTATACGTATACCACGGAATATTATTCAGCCACAAAAAAGAGGGTGAGTTCACATGTTTTGTGTCAACCTAGATGGAAGTAGAACACATGCTTCTTAATAAAGTATCCCAAGAATGGAAAAGCAAGAATCCACTGTACTCTACTATAATATGAAGGTAGTAGATAAGCTAATACAAGGGGGGGAAATGAGCAAGTGGGGAGAAGGAAGGAGGGAGAGAGATGGGGGTTACGGTGTCTGGCACACCTCTTGGGGTGCAACACAACTAGAACAGCGGCTTTACCTAACAAATGCCATCAGGGTAACCTAATTCCTTGTACCCTCAATGACCCCCAAACAAGAAAAAAAATTAGAAAGTTTAACTGAGTTAATGCATTTCCTTAATCAGACTATGTATTTTAAGGGATCATTTGAAGACAGAGTGTTATTCTTCCCAAGGGGATTTTAATTCATACACGTTCATTTTCACTCACTTGTTTCACTAACTTTCCAAAATTTCAATTCATTATTTCATGGATATATTTGGTATATCATCTTGGTCTTTCTCTCTCCACACACACAGACATCTCTATGTCTCTCCATATATATTTGTGCATTTTACTGCATATGTGTATATTATCAATATAAAATTTACAGATTACATATATGTACATGTATTAAATATACAGTATATAGGTATATATAGTACATACGTGTGTTAGATATATAGTATATAGTATATATACTATATTAAATATACAGTATTAAATATACATGTAAACAGGTATATATATATATACCCATATACATGTATTAAATATACAGTATATAGGTATATATAGTACATACTATACTTTATCTATATATAGTCTATAGTATATATACTATATTAAATATACAGTATTAAATATACATGTATTTTACATGTATATATACATGTAAACAGGTATATATATTTACCTATATACATGTATTAAATATACAGTATATAGGTATATATATATACCTGTTTACATGTACATATACCTATATACATGTATTAAATATACAATATATAGGTATATATAGTACATACATGTGTTAGAGATATAGTATATATATCTATACTATACTAAATACATATAGTACTATATATACTATACTATATATACTATATATACTATATATCAAAATACATATAGTACTATACCATATATATTTAGATATATAGTATAGTATATATCTATATATAGTACTAAATATATCTAGTACTAAATACATACTATACTATATATCTAAATACTACATATAGATATAATATATGTGTGTGTGTATATATATAATATCTGACAATTAACTTCAAGAATTCAAACTTACCACCATGTGCTTACATTGGCAGCACTGTACACACAGCTCAGTAAGGTTTTACAATGTTGGCGCATCGCTGTGTCACGGCGGTGTTCATGTCGACTTGTAGCGGCGTGTTGCTGAGCGCCATTCACTGTTGTGTTTTTATGTGCAGTACAAGGATAGCGCTGACACATGTCAGATGTCACTCTCTCTCTCGTCACCCTCTCCCGTCACCAGCAAATGCACTGTCTCCTTGCAGGAAAGCAAGCTCAGGGCTCCCACTTTTTCTCCAAAATGGAAAGCTGTATAATTATTTCCTTAAGTATTGCGACGTAGTCATAATAGAAACAATGTACACAACAAAAATAATGTGCTTTAATCATCCCAGACCACAGGTCCCCCCAAAATACCTTCCATGAAACCTGTCCCTGGTGTCAAAAAGATTGGGGATCATTGTTTTAAAGCACAGGCACAGATCTACAGAAATGGTAACCAACATGCGTCTCAGAGATGCCAACAGCTTCCTGCAATGCTTTCTTATTGTCTTGGTAAATATCATTATCCTCTGGGTCAGCACAAGCTTCATGGCTCCATTTACCCAAAGCTAAACAACCAACAAAATTAATCCGCGTTTGTAGAAGGTGCTATACTTATTCCTGTAGGGAAGGAGATTTTTGTGTTTCCAGAAACATTCCCTGTCTTCATCGGGGTATATGATACCCTTCAGGAGGGTATATACATAAAACTCTGAGATGTACTATTAAAATTGTCTATTTTTTGAGACTTTAGAAAAAAAAGAAGTTAACTGATGACTTCATACTGAGCCTCAGAGTCAAAATACTCAATAATGTCTTATTTGAGAATGCAAATGGTACTTTCTTGACATTATTATTACTAATGTTGCTTAATATTTCAATGCACTAACCGTCTGTTTTCTTTTCTGAACATATTTATCTTCGTTCATTCTTTAAACATTGTTATTGTTATTAAATTTTAAGCCTTTTAAATTCTGTGAAGGCAAAAAGTAGAAACCTAATGAACGCATGTCTATCTAAAAATAAAAAAATAATAATAACGAAGAAAAAATTGGTATTTATATTATCGATATAAAGTTTATAGATTACATACGTGTATATGTATTAGATAGATTTATAGTTTATAGAGAAATTTTCATTCTCCGATTACTGAGGTCCTCACTGTTTGACACTAAATAAATTGAACTTTTCACGTGTGGTGAAGGGGTTTAAAATCTCAGACCTGGGAACACGTTTGTGTATGTTTAGAAGTCAGTTCTGCCGCTCAGCTAGCTGAGTAAGGCAAGTTATTCACTCTTTACCTAAACTTTCTCATGTATAAATTTGGCAAGAACAGTTCTCAACATTGTATTGTTTTTGGAAGGATTAAAAAGTTACTGTGGGGGGGGTGCCTGTGCCTCAGTGTGTAGGGTGCTAGCCCCATATACCGAGGGTGGCGGGTTCAAACCCTAAACTGCAAAACAAAGAAATAGCCAGGTGTTGTGCCGGGCACCTATAGTCCAATCTACTTGGGAGGCTGAGGCAAGAGAATCGCTTAAGCCCAAGAGTTGGAGGTTGCTGTGAGCTGTGACATTACTGCACTCTACAGAGGGTGACAAAGTGAGACTCTGTCTCTACCAAAAAAAAAAAAGTTAATGTGCATGATACTGCCTACTTCTCTGCAAATCCTACTCTGCCCCTGATAGTCTCTGAAACCCCACGTGATTATTAACATGAAATATTTCTCATTCAAGCAATTATTTTGTTCATATTTTTTAACTTTTATTATTTTTATAGATGCATAATACATGTGTGTACCTTGGAGATGCATTCCATAATTCAACCCTCTTACATAATTTGTAAATTGGGATATGTGTCACCTTAACTGTCATTTCTTGGTGCCTGAAGCATTTGGATTATTTGCTCCTCGCTATTTTGAAATAATACATAATAAGTTATCATAAGCTATAGTCACCATGCTGATGTCTCAAACATTAGTTCCTATTTCTTCTATCAAATGCCATATTTATAACCATTTCCCAACTGCTTCTCCATTGGTGACTTAGCTTGTTCACTAAAGGGTCTCATTTGGGAGAGGCACCCCTTTCTTTCCTTCTTTTCTTTTTTTTTTGAGACAGACTTTCACTATGTCACCCCCTGTAGAGTGCTGTGGCATCACAGCTCACAGCAACCTCAAACTCTTGGGTTTAAGCAAGTCTCTTGCCTCAGCCTCCCAAGTAGCTGGGACTACAGCCACCCACCACAACACCTGGCTGTTTTTTGGTTGCAGCTGCCATTGTTATTTAGCAGGCCCAGGCTGAGTTCAAACCCTCCAGTCCCAGTGTATGTAGCTGGTGCCCTAACCACTGAGCTACAGGTGCCAAACATCATTTAGGATCTTTCACGAGCTGGGTTCTCACAGTCTTTCAAAAACACTGTGCATCATTTCACCCAACCCTACATATTTGGGCCTAGACTCCTCTACTCACCAATTGTCTGAACCCCATGTTTGCTGCCACCATCACCTTTCATCCTTCATCTGATACTTTCTGTGCTTGAGAACTGTCTGATGAATAGGACAGGGAAGGTAGTGTGAACAGTGCACAATGTGACAGATTCTGCAAAATTAGGCTGCACATGATGGCTCAAGTCTGTTATCTCAACACTCTGAGAGGCAGAGGTGGGAAGACCCCTTGGCCCAAGTGTTTTAGACCAGCGTGAGGAAGAGCAAGATTCCATCTCTACTAAAAATAGAAAAACTAGGACAGTGCACATAGCTCAGTGGGTAGGGCGTCAGCCACATACACTGAGGCTGGTGGGTGCAAACCCAGCCCAAGACCAGCTAAAAACAAAACAAAACAAAACAATGACAACTGCAACAACGACAACAAATATATATAGAAAACTAGCTGGGCATCATGGCAGGCACCTGTAGTCCCAGCTACATAGGAGGCTAAGGCAGGAGGATTGGTTGAGCCCAGGAGTTTGAGGTTGCTGTGAGCTGTGATGGCACAGCACTCTACTGAGGGCAACAAAGTGAGACTCTGTCTTAAAAAGAAAAGAAAAATAGAAAATGTATTTTTTATTACAGTAAAATTCTATTCATTCTATTTTATTAAAGTAAAATTCTGTGCATTTTCTCAAGTGGACAGGCCCTTTTCCCATACAAAAAATTAAAGATTGGATTCTCTCCCAGTTGGGTGAGAGAGGAAAAAGGAGAGGGAGAAAAAAAGGAAAGGGGGGGGGAATATAGAAAGAAAAAGAGAGAAAAAGGAGTGAGAAAGAGGAAAAAAGAGAGGGAAGAGAGAGAGAAGAGAGGATAGAGACAAAGAGAAAAAGAGAGAAAAGATTGAGAATAGACAGCAGAAAAGGGAGAGAAAAATTCAGAACAAACAGAAAAAGAGAAATAGAAAAAAATTACCAATGTCCCCAAAGTTGCCCCTAAAGTCTCATACACGTGGCAAAAGGAGAATTGTAGCTCAACATCCCTTTATTGACAAAACATTCATTACAAAATTTTACAAAATATTCTGTAATTGTTGGCCACCTCTCTGTAAAAATTTGTAATGAATATTTTGTTGCTATTTACCTACGACGTCCCCCTTTCCCTCTAAATTTTGTGACTTTGAGGACACCTTGTAGAAAGAAAGTGAAAGAGAGAGATGTGCATTTTTTTAATTGGTTGGGTTTTATTTGTTTGTTTTCTTGCAGCCTTGTGACTTACCAATCTTTTTTCTTTTTCTTTTCTGTTGAACATTGGAAGAAGAGTTGTCATGGGCCACATATTAAATACAAAGACACTAAGAAAAGGTGATGAACAAAGAATTAACAAGGTCTGTGCCTAGTTCTAGTGATAGCTGAAACCCCAGATGAGCAAAACAGCTCTCGAATAATCAGTATTGGCCTGTCTCCACCTGGGAAAGGGGAGGGAGAAAGAGAGAAAGAGGAGAGAGAGAGAGAGAGAGAGAGAGAGAGAGGGAAGGAGGGAGAGAGAGAGAGAGAGAGAGAGAGAGAGAGAGAGAGAGAGAGAAAAGGAGGAGGAGGAGGAGGAGGAGGAGGAGAAGAAAGAGGAAAAAAGAAAAAGAAAATGTACAGAATTTTAACCAAACATGCTAATTTTGCAGAATCTCAAAACCCGTGGGTAGTAGGTTGAAAACCCCTGATTTACTTCTTAATGAAAATCCTTGTTGTTTTTTTAGAGTAAAAAGAAAGGGGAAACGAATCCAGTGGTTGAGATGGGATTATGAAGTGTTTTTATGAGCATAAAGAGAATTTGTAAAATCACAAAAAACAGGCAGAAAACCCAAATTGTGCTGTGCCTCGATGTGACCACCAGATGGCGGTAGAGGCAAAGGCACCGTGGGCTGTCTGCGCAAACAGTCCCCCTGTGTTTAGTTAGGTTAGAATTAGGATTAGCAGACAGGGTTAGGGTTAGGGTCGGGGTAAGGGTTAGGGTATCCACAGAGCAAAGATGTATTTTCTATTATCACCACAACATTATTAGTCTCAGAAACATTATTCTTATCATCAGTATCAGCCTCATCATTATCAATGCCCCATAGATTTTTTTGCATTTTTCTTTCCAAAGCAGCTTATAAAGATGTTAAGGAAAAAACAAACAAAAAAAGAAGTTGATTGATGACTCCATACTGAACCTCAGAGTCAAAGCATTCCATCATAGACATACTCTTATTGACAACACAAATGTTACTTTCTTTCCATTATTATTATTATTATTGCTTAATACTTTGTTGCAGCAATCGTCTGATTTCTTTTCTGAATGTATTTATCTTCATTCATTCTTTGTGAGGTTTTTGTTTCTAGTCCTTACCTTAAACATTGTTATTGTTGTTAAATTTTAAGCCTTTTTAATTTT
>CAUYON010078601.1:0-17014 GCA_963573935.1 Arctocebus calabarensis
ATAGTGATCAAGGAAATGCCATGAAGGATATCTGTAACAGTATGATCAAAATATTTCTGAATGTATATGAATCGTGCCCTGTGATTGCACCAATGTACATAATTATGATTCAATAAAATTATTAAAAAAAAAAAAACAAGATTTCTTACACGTGAAAAAATGTTAAGACATTTTAGATAAAATTTAGCAGAAGTTTATAAGGCATTTTTTCCCTTTTCGTTGAGAACTATCACAATCCCACAAATTTCACGTGGTCAGGTTTGCCTTGTTCACAAAACAAAAAGGGACTTCCTAGGCGTGAAAAAACAAAGTGCCCCCTCAGGTGTTCTTGGTTTGCGTGTTGTTAAATAAATCAACCAAGAAAAAAATAAATAAATAAAATAAATCAACCAACAGAGATAAAAAAAGAACAGACGAAATGCGATACTAAAGTAGCATTAGTACCGCATAACAGAATCATTTAAACATGGATTATTAGAATATTTATAAAAACCTTGCAAAAGAAGAAAAAAATCATTGATGGTACTATAAAGGAAAATCTGCCTAAATCCAAGATTCTGTCACAAAATGAGTAACTAAGTATGGGTTGTCAGACTCCATAAAAAAACATGTTTTGGTGACATCTCACACAGATAGGGTTTGGACGAATAGAGATGAACAGGTTCAATTTCATTCTTAACCCTAAATATTAAAAGAAGCATAAGTTCATACACAAGCGCTGCTTGTTCTTGAAACCACCACCACGATAAAATCAAATAGGCACATTTCAAATCACTAAATTAAAAAAATAAAGTTAGCTGTATGACAAAGTACGTGGGCGAACAGAAGACGCACACACGTGCACATACAGGCCGAAATACTGTGAAGACATTACAAATCATTCCTTCGTAGATGATTTAATGAGGACAGTCTCATGACATAACATTAAGTTGCATAGCCAACAAAAAAAAGATGCACAGCTATTTATACAATTCAACATCACTAAAACAAACCCGCCCTCTGGGAGTCCCGGCCCGCTTGCCCTCGCAGCTTCGGGTCTGCAGAGGGGAGAGCTGGGCCCCGGGAGCTCCCTTCAGTTCCTGACCCCAGGTTGAGACCCTCCCTAGGGGCAGATCCGTGTTCTCCCTCTTGGACTCTACCTCACTGGTCTGGAAGTCCTCTGAAAAAGTCGTTATTTTTCCAAAGGAATTTGGCTTTGTGCTTGTGTAATAAAGCCAGAATACACTTGCTCGTTATCCTTGTCCACTTTTTACTTTTTGACTGCCACCCCTCTTTCTGGACGGGAGATTGAACATGTTTTGTGGTGTTGCACTAGTTTGTGCTCAGGGTATTCTGCATCCCACTCGTTTCCTAATTTTTACTGGATTCCAAAGCTTTGACCAAGAATATTTTTTAAAAGGTTCAAGCTTGTGATCGTTAGTAGTCCAAGGATGTGTATGGCTTTGAATTTCATGGGCTCAGTGATTAGAAACAAAGACATGCAAAGTACAACTGTTTAAACATTTTTAAGGTGTTTCTAAAATTTTTATATTGAAATTTAATGTTTCTATTTATTGGGCTCCTAAAGAAAATGGCATAATGCACATGTCAAGTTTTGCTTGGGAAAAGTAGAGTTGTTATACTTTTTAATTGAATGAAATTAAAGTGCATTAAAACTACATGGCATATGATAGACAAAAATAAATAAATAAATTGTGAAGACTGGTGTTGGTTATAGGAATGACTGGAATCCTACTGAAGATGATTTGGCCTTATGATCTAACATAATATCCAGGAATAGTTATTTTAAGATCTGAGTTGCATAGGAGTGGTGCATGTGTGTAAACATTGTGATTAATTAAAATGACAAACAGAATAAAAAAATAAAATAAACCCACATGCAAAGAAAACAGAAACATCAAAAAAAAGATGATTGTGAAGTACAAAACTGATTAGTTATAAGAACTTTAATATATCTAGTTCTTCTGTGAAATAATAAATCAGTGAATGAAAGGAACACACTCTTCTATAATTTATCCTGTGTTAACATTTTGCCTATTACTCTTAAAGGAAGACATCTATTAATATACCAATATATGTTAGGATGCAAGAAGAGAATGAGAAAATAAAAGAGAAGCATTACTTGTTTTATGGTGAGGATTAAGTTTGGATTACTATCTGAGCATAATTTGTAACAACATAATTCAATTTTTAATTTTTCTATTACTATGAAGATCTAAAAAGATTTTTTCCTCTTGTGTTATATATCTATAGTCATGGTAACTGATTAGTTCTTCAAAATAGGAGTAATAAGGTAAGGTTATATAATTTTGCTGTGTTTATTTTTTTATTGTTTGAAGCAGTTACACAACAGGAAATTAAAATTTGATTCAGAATGCTGACCGGGAAATCTCTCCTTTGTAATCTGAGATAAATAAATTGAATATAAATTGGGTCATTTCGGATACTTTCACTTGAAAGTAACACATTTCTAATTAAAAGTGGCTTAAACAATGAAAGTTTAACATATGGTGTAACAAGAAATTCAGAGTAGGTGGCTGTAGACATGATTCAGTGACACCAGGCTCCTTGGTCCAGCTTTCTCTTAACATTCATTTAATGTCCATGAGTAAAAACCAAAGCCTCAGACACTGAAAGTTACACACACACACAGTCTCTCTCCCTCACACAAGGAAGGGAAGAGGTATTTTTCCTGTGCACAACTTTGTATCATAGAAGAAACCTTCCACGAGAATTCTCAGTTTCCCTTTTCCAAACCAATCTGAGGTAGAGAAAAGAATTATTTTC
Organism: Arctocebus calabarensis; assembly: GCA_963573935.1. Taxonomy (NCBI): domain Eukaryota; kingdom Metazoa; phylum Chordata; class Mammalia; order Primates; family Lorisidae; genus Arctocebus; species Arctocebus calabarensis. The sequence goes on from CAUYON010078601.1 coordinate 2,788, forward strand.
TGCATTTTCAGCCTTTAAAAAAGGAGGAGAACTCTGGCAGCGCCTGTGGCTCAGTGGGTAGGGCATTGGCCCCATATACCGAGGGTGGCAGGTTCCAACCTGGCCCCGGCCAAACTGCAACAAAAAATAGCTGGGCATTGTGGTGGGCGCCTGTGGACCCAGATACTTGGGAGGGTGAGGCAGGAGGATCCCCTGAGCCCAAGAGCTGGAGTTACTACTGTGAGCTGTGATGCCACTGCACTCTACCGAGGGGCACTCTGTGTCTAAAGAAAAAAGGAGGCAAACTCTATCAGCAAGGAATTAATATGAATTTGGTAAACAACTAGTGGAATCTACTACAATAGTTCTTTTTCCAAAATACAGACATTTTGTAGCCAAACTGTATAAATAGAGTAACTTTCTGCAAGATATAAAAATAAAAGCAGCAAACTTTAAAATAATCAAAGAATTCAGTATGAGGAGTCCTTCTACCAAAGAACATACTATTCACCAATATTTCACAAACTTCGACACACATAAAACTACGGGTGCCCTTTGTTAAGTGCCCAGCCAGAGGTGGATGCCGTATGAGAGCTCAGTTATAGGGCTGAGCTCAGTCAAGGACAAGAAAGAGATGGCTGTTTGTTCTCAGGCCACACTTGGAGAAATACTCTGCACTAACAGCTACTACTAATTTCAAATAATTAATCTTAGTGATTCATCTATGCTTCCAATTACTAAAAACTTCCAGAACTGTGCTATTCCTAGTCTAGTAGCTTTCCTTAGAGCTACCTCTGAAATGGTTTGATAGTTTGTACTTGCTGTTACACTTTGCTCATGATTAGTTAATGGGCCTCATCACAGAGACTCAGCCATGCTTATTCAATCTCTGGTTTAATCTCGGGTGGCCAAAGGCCCCTGAATGCTTCTCATCTGGTGGCTTCCCCTTATAAACAGAAAGTGTCCATTGCCTCACTCCCTCCCTAGTTTCAATTAATTAAAATCTCCCCAGTCATCGGGAAGTCATAGGCTCAGCATGGCTCTGTGACAGGACAACTTATCAAATTACCTTCTTCCTTGGAAAGTTAATTTACCATATTACTAAATTGTTTCCTGTGCTTATTTCAAATGCCAAGGTATTTTCCCATTCTGCTTATTTTAGGATGCCTACAATGTTCATATCTCTTCTATATCATGGTATAATTCATGAAATCTAGTCTTGATATTCTAAAGACACAAAGTTTTCTCATAATGACCACATAAAATTGTATCACTGACCTACCAAGTGATTTGGCAAAGATACCATAAATAAATTCAGTCTATTTTCTGTGGTACAGGTCTTAACCATTGTGACCCATAAATACAATCTCCATTTTTTCTATTCCAATGTCAGCTGCTTTTTTTTTTTTTTTATATCAACCACACCAAATCCCTATCATAGGTTTGCACATGCTGTTCATTCATTATCCAATTGGTAGTAAATGTAAATGAAAATAAGTAAGTTAATGTCTCAAAAAAAAAATGCTTGGAAGGAAAATTTGATTTAATTTAATGTTGTAAGGCCATAAAGAAGAGATTTTTTAATAGCTTCCAATATCTGTGATTCCCCACTACCCTTCTCTGATGGCTACTCTAGTACTGATAACCCTGTATTATTCTAATTTTCACTCTCTTACAGTTAGAGCTAATAAAAATGAGAAGAGCAACTGCCGTAATTCATCTTGTTATCTCAAGGCATAGCACATTGCCTGCCAACTAAGCGCTCACTCTGCAAATAGTCTGTCTCCTTTCCTCCACAATGAAAATATATCATAGGACATATGATTAGACATATTACTGACTCACTGTTTTCTAGCACTATTCTGACTCACGCAAATAAGTGGATAATCATTTTATAGAAATAATCCAATATTAAGAAGACAAAGAGCTCAATTTGTCTGATTTTATTTTTTGCTGTATTATGCGATATGATTTACCATTCACAAATCTAAGGGTAGGTCAGTGATAACTCCAAAACTGCCACATTCAGGTGAAACTTTTAGCTTTGAAGAGTTTTAAAATATGATCATAGGATTTTCTCAATCTTATACTCATATTTACATTTATTATCACCATTTGGCTGATGACCAAGAACTTGTCATTATTCAGCTAGTAGAGGCTATTGTTCTCTGTCTGTGGTTTTCAAATTGGCTTCATAGTCCATTCACACAATGTTCCATAGTGAAAAAAAAGGTCATATTGTCAAATACGTAAAATACATTTTAGTTGAGACAAAACCCAAACATTTAAAAACTAACTATAGGACTCCTTAGCTTAACGCCTTTGAAAGTGCATTTTGAAATTTTAATGTGGGTATGAGCATGTGGGTGGGTAGGGTGTGTAATATTCTACTAGGCAATACATCTAGATGATTGGTTCAGAAACCATATTTTGTTCTTTTAACTTCAAAAATCATTTTTGGCTATTCTGTTAAGTAATAGAAAAATGTTTTTGCGACTGAAATGTGGTCTGGGAAAAGATAGTGTTCCTATGGCTGGGGTGGAGGCAAGATCTAAGCGGTGAAGGCATTGAAGTTCACAGAAAGATAATTGGAAACATCCTGTTGAGAATGTTGGTCATCAGGATTGCGAGCAAGGTTGTAGGAGCTGGTTCGTATCAGGAAAGGATCAGGGTTCTTTTGCTCTAGACAACTCCGGGGAAGCTGGATAACAGAGAATTTTGGAGAATGCCAGGATGCCTGTAGCATCGTTCAGGAAGGAAGAGGCTAGTAAAGGATATATCTATACACTTAGTATAGGGGGATTCCATAGACTCAGGTCTTTGTGTCCTGCAGGGAAACAGTTCCAACCTGAAACCTGAAGCCACGACGTCTGTATGAGACTTCTTGGTCTTGGAGGCAACCACTGAGGATGAAAGGCCTAGGAGAGCTGTTGTCAAGTAAATTGAAATTCTTAGAAATATAGACTTTGACTTACCTCTTCTCTGTGCACATAATTTATAATGAAGATTGCTTTACAACAGAGTTTCTCAAAATACAGGTCTGGTTACCTGTAACCTGGGAGAAGTTACCTGCAACCTGTGAGAATTTTTTTTAAAGCTCATCCTTTACATAGAGCTTTGGAATTATAGCTCTGAGAATATGCATGAAACTCACCATAACTAACAAACACTCCATGTCATTTTATGCTTGCCAAAGTCTTTGAAGAGCTTTTGTGTATGGAGTGAGCATTTGAGATTTCCTTCAGAGGGATTCATGCATGTACCAGTTTGTAATGAAGAGCGTACGTGTGTGTGGTAGGGATGGGGAGCAGTTTGATAGAGGTTAAAGGAAGAATGTTAAAGACAGAATCAGACTTTCTGGGAATTAGTTTCCACGGAATTTCTGACTTATTTATTTATAGAAGTCTCACTCTGTTGCCCAGGCTAGCATGCCCTGGCTCAACCTAGCTCACAGTAACCTCAAACTCCTGGCTTCAGGAGATCCTCCGTCCTCACCCTCCCAAGTAGGTGGGACTATAGGCGCCCACCACCATGCCTGCTAACTTTTCTATTTTTAATAGAAATGGGAGCTCACTCTTCCTCAGGCTGGTCTCAAACTTCTGAGTTCAAGAGACTCTCCCACCTCAGCCTCCCAAAGTGCGAGGGTTGATTATGAGCCACTGTATGAGCCCTGATTCTTTTTTCTCTCTCCCCACCACCTCCCTCCCCATGCCAAGGCTGGAGAGCTTTGAACCCATAGTGGAGACTTTGAGATATATGGTGTCTATAAAGTTCGTGTGTGATAATCACACAAAAACTTTTTGGACACCCCGTATATGTTTATGGGTGCTTGATAATAGTGGGCTACTACATATGCTCCCCTAAGAAAGAAATTCTGTTACAGTGGTAGATTTCCAAAACTGTTGTGAGAAATAAACTAGACTGAAACATATAATATAAAACATATATTTAAATTTGTCCAATTTCTAATAAATACAAATTGGTCATTTTTGAGGCCCAAATGTCTAGTGACTTGTTAATTTGGATGATTTTTGTCATTAGCAATTACTTGCAAACCAATATATAAGTTTAACTTAACATGTTCTATCCATCAGGTTAAACAATTCAAATAAACTTTCAGTTTATTTGATTTCTCGACTTCAGTGCATACTATTTTTAGAATTTCTGTCTTCAGAAAAATAAGTGCACTTTAAATACAATTTCATAGTAAAGTTTTCTACTCCATTAAAGTTTGCCACCAATGTAAATTTATCTATATTACCTCCAGTGCATCTCAGAAGGGTACAGTGAAACTTACTAAATGAAGAATATAAATGTCTGAACACAATAATTAAGAAGATGCCATGAAGGCTATGTTAACTAGTTCAATGAAAATATTTCAAATTGTATATAAAACCAGCACATTGTACCCCATGATTGCATTAATGTACACAGCTATGATTTAATAAAAAAAAAAGAGAGAGAGAGAGAATGTGAGATAAAGGTGATTTTGGGGGGTGAAGACAACTTTTGACACACCCCTGATTTCACAGATCTTTATAATAGCTTTCTGTTTTAATGTTAAAGTTTTAATTACAAGCCAAACATAACCATTAAAAATAGAATACTTCAGTCTAGCTTACATTGTTCATTATATTTACTTCTTAGGAGATTTTTATAACTGGGAAAAAGCATAAATTTAAAATATAGCATAAACAGAAAGTGCTTACATACCAGTATATATTATTTTTGCAATATTTTACATGCAACTACATATCTTTATGGGTGTTTATTCTTGCAAATGGATCATAATGAAGAAGTAGAAAATAGAAATGCAAAGAAATTCTTGCCACTCCCTTTTATTCAGTTCCTCCTCCTAAAGAACACATTTATATTTTGAAAATATTTCCACAGATACTTTTTATATGGTCTTATTACTTTAATTTTCCTAATATATATATATAAATTAAATACAAAATGCATGCATTTTTCCTCTTTATTAAATAAGGTGGTTTACATATTGTTCTGAAACTTTTGTGTTATTTTAAAATAAAATATTCCTCTTGCCAAATTTAAGCGATGTTTAAACAAACTAAACCAACACAGATTAATTCTAGAATGAGCATATAAGGTATATGAATAAAAAATAACATGCAGAGAAATAGCATGCCATAACATTAATTTCATTGACACTTCTGAATTCCGTGGTGTTAATACCTCTTTCTAACTCACTCCTTTTCATTAGCAATGTTTAACACAAGTGCTCAAACTTATGAAAATCTCTTCCTTTGGCTCGGCACCTGTGGCTCAACGGGCTAAGGTGCTAGCCATGTACACCTGAGCTGGCGGGTTCGAATCCAACCTGGGCCCGCCGAACAACAATGACGGCTGCAACCAAAAAATGGCCGGGCGTTGTGGCTGACGCCTATACTCCCAGCTACTTGGGAGGCAGAGGCAAGAGACTCGCTTGAGCCCAGGAATTGGAGATTGCTCTGAGCTGGGATGCCACTGCACTCTATCCAGGGTGACAGCTTGAGGCTCTGTCTCAAAAAAAAAAAAAAAGAAAAGAAAAAGAAAAAGAAAATCTCTTCCTTTAAGTGAGTTTAAGAGTAAAATTCTGAAAAATACTATTCTATTTTGACATCAAAATTATCTTTTCTCTGCCTTCTGCATCTAGGCCTTCTCTTGGAGCTAATAATTTAAGGATATATCCATTGACCTGAGTCACTTTACAGTTGAAACGACTGAATTCACTTTTGTGTTAGTGAAACAGGCCTAACTTATTCTTAGATACCATACAAGGAATTAAGAATTCTAAGAGACCGGTAACTTAAGTTTCATTCTTTGCCTTTAACATACAGTGAATGATCCAACAGGAACAAATGAAGAACATATTTATATTCAACTTTTTAAAAAATTCGGTTGACTTTAAAATTGTGCCAAGAAAGATAACCCTAAAAAAGGGGCATGACACTATTTTATGAAGTAAAACTATTGCTCTTACTCAGATATCATTCTAACTCATTATCATATCTACTTGCATCTATTTATTTTTCCTCATCTAACCAAGCAAATTTTGCTACTTCAGAGCAGAAATCTCTCCTATAGAATCTCTTCATTAAATGTACAGACCTACCTGAGCCTGTATTAATCTTCTAGTATAATCAGAAAAGTGTTCTCACTCTAACAAATGTGAGTCTCCACAGATGCCTCTGGATACCTTTCAATTAACCTTCCCCACATTCTCTGCAATCCCTCCATCCTCCTTTATTAGATTCTCCTTCTCCACTGGGTTATCTCATCAACTCACTTTCACCTTTAAAAGAATGCACAACCCCTCTCCTCCTCAAACCCTCCTTGACTCCACACTGGCCTCAGATCCTAATCCAGCAATTACCTCATTTTTCTCCTGCCCTTCACAGTCAAATTTGGAAGTTTGCCTTCTTTTCTGACCTTGTCTAGTTGCCCTATTTCTTTAAGAAAAGTCCACTTCAGCCCCCTTGTTTTCCCTGTTGTGAAGTTTGCTAAGACTTTCTCTCCTATAGAATCTTTCTTTACCCCTAGAATGTTTTTTCTTCTGCTGTTTCAAAGTCTCATCTTCCAGATCTTTTCTCAGAGATCATCCTTCTTTGAGTACTCTATGTAAGTCACTTGTACATTTTCCTTCAGTTTTATGTTAAAATACACTCTTACCCAGCCATTAACACAACAACCAACTCCCAAAGGTGTAAGTTTTCTCACTTATTTGTATTCTCCCTTCTAGAATGTGAACTTGATGAGGGGGGCCCATCACTTACACAGTGGCAGGACACAGTAGTCACTCTAACACATATTTGATCAGTGAATAGATTGTTGGTTATGTCCCAGATGCTGTGCGCGCAGATAAACTCATATCCTCCTTCCCCCGGTATCTATTGACATAAACTTGCTTGTATACCATACGCACATAATACTTGAGCAATACGGAAGAGATGTGCCTATGATCAAATGGAGAAGGTGACGTAGCTATGGTTTCTATATTAAGGGTGCACTACAAACTGATTTTGAGCTTCTATGTCTAGAAAAGTCCCCAGAACATGAGTTAATTTTTTGTTTGTGTTGCTTTTTTGCTTGCTTTTTAGCTTCTTTTATAAGAGCCTGGGGAGAATCCAGGTAAGAAGTGGTCAGAAACCAGCAGAAAAGGTTTGTGAGAACTATGTGAGAGCCCGAGGGAAAAAACTGTAGTTATAACTTGGGAAGAAATACTCTGGCACCTGGAAGTCTGGAAAAATCTGTAATCAGGCACTGCAAGGGACAGCTGGCACTACCTGGTGGCTCTGTAGCCAGCAGGACTGGACATGTGAAAGCCAGCAAAGAAAAAAAAAAGTGGGGTGAATATTGCAGAATGACCACAGTTTGCAGACTGATTCTAGATATGCATAAGAATCCTCCTCCCTCAATTCATAGAAGAATAGGGCTGACACTTTGAGTAGAAGTAATTTCCAGAAATCAAATTGATAAGGGTCAAAATTGCCATAATTTGTTCATTAAAATTAAATATGAATATATGTTTGTGCATCTACAATACATCATGTCCTGTTAGGGTCACACCTGAAGACCGAGTTTTATCCTGGAGCCTCACAACCTGTTTTATTTACCATTTTATAGCCTGTGCTCTGCCATCAGGTTTCTTGATCCATGTGTCACTATTTGAGTATCATTTTTCTCATAAAGGTCCAGGCCACGAACCAGAAATACGAAAAGCAGATAGCTTGACCTGCAGTATTGGTTATGTCTGTCTGTCCTGTGTGCTCATTCCTTGCAGAACTATCTGTTAGGAAATTTGTCCTCCTACCCATAGATCATTGTCTTTCTTGTATGTCTTACACGGAGCTCAATAAGCCCCTTTTCTCATGTTAAAGTTCCCAAATATCAAGAAGATAATACAAGATAGAAAATAATTAGAACATACATAGCTTCCCAAACTGTAGCATTTTCAATTATATTATGTGGATTATCTTTTTTAAAATTTTAATATCCCCTACATAAACATAGAAATGAAAGATTTTTCTTTTCTTTTTTTAAATGAATGGATAACATTTTGTGTTTTTATGATGTACACTTCAGTATGGCTACATTTCATTAATAAATGCATGTAGTTATGTTTTACGGTAAGAGAATGTATTCACTCTTTTTATATTTTTCAAGAATACAATATAGTCATCTTTCTATATAAAAGATCTCTTAAAATTTACTCCCTTCATCTAAGTATAATTATATATTTCTTGGCCAACATTTCAGCATTCCCCAACCTCCTAACTTACCCACTCTCTAGTATTTATAACCACCATTCTACTTCCTACTTCCACGCCATCAACGTTGTTAAGACTCCACGTGTGAGTGAGATAATGTGGTATTTGCTTTTCTCTCCCTGGCTAATTTCACTTAACATAATTCAGGTTGTGCTTACAAAGGACAGAATTTCTTTTCTTTTTCAGCTGACTAGTACTCCTCCATGTATATATATCACATTGTCTTTATCCCCAAAATAGCTTTCTGATATAGCCCATAAAATAAAACTGTTTTATAGCTAGAAAATCCATATTTAGATCATGTATATGAAAGATTATGTAGAAAAAATGATGATTGACTCCTTTAACAAAAATTATAAAAATTTATCAGAGGGAAATTCCACTGGTTTATAAACGTCTATCACACTCTGGAACTAACTGGCCTTTGATTTAAAGGAGACTTAATCACAGGAATTCAAAGAAAGGAAATATTGGTTCTTCCAGTGAGATTTTCTGAAAAAGTATTGTGAGGAAGAAGAGAAGATATATTATTATCAGCCACAGTGAGTTATGAACAAAATCAGTGGGCACAAAGAAAATGTGTCGTCTATTTTCAGCAGTTTGGTTGATGACATCTCCTGAGAAAATACCCAAAAATGAACAGATAAAAACTTAAAGAGACCCACAAGGAGTACTGAGTATTGGCAGAATGGTATATCCTATTTCTTATACTAGGTCATAGGTGTGGGGTTATTTATTTTATTAGTAGGCTTTATTTCAAATCAATATATGTTTATATCTGTATATGTATTTCCTACAGCCATTGTTTCTAATTATTTTATAATAAATAAAAATTAGCATACAAAGTTGCACATATATATAACAATCTGAACTGTTGAAAAGAAGTCATAAACATTTTGCACATTTAAAAAAAAACTAAAGGGAAAATACCAACATAATCAGAGTGACTGACTTTCAGTTGTGGAAATGCAGGGGATTTATTTTTGTTACTTAAAAAAATTATCTATAGCTTCAAAAATTCTATAGCGAGTGTTTTTTCATAAAATGCTTATTTATGAAAAATATTAAAAAGTAAAACTGAAAATTATGTCTACATAAAAATAGAAATGAAAGCTATATCTACACAAAATCCTTTATGTATGTCTTCATAGCAACTTTTAACCAAAAAACGAGCGCCAGCCTAGATGCCCTTCAGTGGTGAATATTTGAATGAACCATGTTATACAGCAGATTACTCTGAAACGTAAATAAACTATTTGCACATGCCACAATCAGCATGTACCTCAAAGTCATTGTGGTGAGTGAAAAGGCCAATTCCCAAATTCTACATAGTGGATCATTCATATATTTAACATTAGCAGAAAATGTGTGTGTATATATATGAATGAAGAACACATTAGTAACCCTGAGTAATCCAACGGGTCTGATTATAGTAGTGAGGAGGGTGAGTGTTACTATCGGATTTTGTTTTTTGTTTTTTTTTTTTGAGACAGAGTCTTACTATGTCACCCTCGGTAGAGTGCTGTGGTGTCACAGTTCACAGCAACCTCAAACTCTTGGGCTTAAGCGATTCTCTTACCTCAGCCTCCCAAGTAGCTGGAACTACAGGTGCCCACCACAACGCCTGGCTATTTTTTGTTGTTGTTGCAGTTTTCATTATTGTTTTAGCTGGCCTGGGCTGGATTCGAACCTGCCAGTCTCGGTGTGTGTGGCTGGCACCCTATCCACTGAGTTTTAAGTGCTGCCCATTAGTGTTACAATGAAGGCTCGCATGACGGAGGTCTTTTTGGCAATGCAATAGTTCTGTATTTTTTTGGCATGAATCTACTCATGCAATAACATGATATAGAACTACATAGACACATTACACCAGTTTCACTCTTTTGAATTTGATATGGCATATAGTTATGGAAATGTGAACACTGGAGAAAATTAAGTGGCGGGTATACCAGACTATGTTTGTATTAGTACGATCTTTGTAAATTCTGTCTGGGTCTATAATTGCTTGAAATTTTTTAGAGATTAAAAATTTCTATCATATTTCATAAGAAATAAAAACTTACTTCTTTTGTTATTAAAAAGAAGAAATAGGGTGGCACCTGTGGCTCAGGGAGTAGGGCGCCAGCCCCATATACCAAGTGTGGCGGGTTCAAGCCTGGTCCCGGCTGAACAGCAACAAAAAAATAGCCGGATGTTGTGGCAGGCGCCTGTAGTCCCAGTTACTCAGGAGGCTGAGACAGGAGAATGGCCTAAGCCCAGGAGGTTGCTGTGAGCTGTGAAGCCATGGCCCTCTACCAAGGGAGACAAAGTGAGACTCTGTCTCTAAAAGAAAAAGAAATAGCATGTAGAAACTTTGGACAAACATTGCTTTTCTTTCTTCCTTTTCTGGTTGTGACTCAATACAAGTGAAATAAAAGTTAATTAAAAACAATCCATTATGTATCATCAAAATATGTAGTATAATACCATGGCCAAGACTAAAATTTTGTTGAAACCTTAGTTGAAAATGAAGTAAATATCCTTCTGGGCAAGTATAGTGCTAAATTCAAGAGTTACAATGGTGACTAACACAGATTTGGTTCCTTATATCAGAAAACTTACAGTATATTTGGCAGACAGGCAATAAAAGTAGTATTGAAATTAAAAGAATACTCATAAAGATCAATGCCATCTATTAAGGGAACAGAATTGAGAGAGTAAATAACAGTGCATCCTAACTTAGGAAAGTTGTTCAGGGAAGTCTTCTCTGGGGAGATAATTCAGTTGAGACAAAATCACCAGCCACTCTTTACTTAAAAAACTCCCTAGGATGTTAAGAATTCTGCCTTTGTAGAATGTAGCTTTTCCACAAAGCAGGAGCAGATGTATATTTGAAACATGTTTCTTTCTTTCTTTTTTTTTCAGTTTTTGGCAGGGGCCAGGTTTGAACAACCACCACCTCCGGCACTCTACTCCTTTGAGCCACAGGCGCTGCCCCATTGAAAATTCCGTCCCTCCCTCCCTCCCTTCCTCCCTTCCTCCCTTCCTTCCTTCCTTCTTTTTTTTTTTGAGACAGAGCCTCAAGCTGTCGCCCTGGGTAGAATGCTGTGACATCACAGCTCACAGCAACCTCCAACTCCTGGGCTCAGGCAAGTCTCCTGCCTCAGCCTCCCAAGTAGCTGGGACTATAGGTGCCTGCCACAACGCTTGGCTATTTTTTGGTTGCAGCTGTCATTGTTGTTTGGTGGGCCGGGCTGGATTCGAACCCGCCAGCTCAGGTGTACGTGGCTGGCGCCTTGCCGCTTGAGCCATTTCTACAGAGTATTGCTCTAACCCTGGCAACTAGAAGAGTTTCTGTCACACAGTACGCACTTGAATGTCAAATAAATTCCTGAGTATTAATCCCATTAGTATGCACATTACAACAAAGTCTTTTGAAAGATAATGAATTTGCAAGAAAAGAAAAGAATTTAATATAGGACTGTATTTCACCCTACATTGAAGTACATACTATTTAAAAATATTTGGTATAATGAACTCACAGAAATTGTTCTTTTTCTCACAGAATTGTTTAAACTTAATGTTTTTAAGCTCTTTGCCCTGTCTCAGCTTTATTATTCTTGAATTTCATTCCTCTACCATTTTCTTTTACACTTCAAATATTATCTCATAAAGAAAGCATAATGATTACTAATGATGTACCTTTTTTATGGATTTCAGCCCAACTAACAAGAAAGTTAAAGGTTTTTTTTCTTTCTAATGCAACAAGGATACATCTAAAGGCTCAGATGTAGTTCATAATATGAATGAAATGAGTTTTATATTGGGCATGCAGTGACCGAGTTAGACACTAGATCTAGATTATTTCATCAGCCCCCTGACTCCAGCTTCCTGTTATGGCCACTTCTGACTCATTTGGTCCCAGTACCATAATCTAGACTGATGATAAGTCACTGAGGCTCAAAAACATTGCTCATTCTTCTTCTTTATTTTATTTTATTTTTTTTTATTGAATCATAGCTGTGTACATTAGTTCAACCATGGGGTACAGTGTGGGGGCTTCACATGCAATCTGAGATATTAAGGTGACAAGGATCTTTCAGGCTTGGCCTTTAATGCCAACATTTAAAAATAATGGTCCTGGCTTGGCTCCTGTAGCTCAGTGGCTAGGGCACCAGCCACATGCACCGGGCTGGAGGGTTCGAAACCAGCCTGGGGCCTGCCAAATAACAATGACAACTACAATGAAAAAATAGCTGAGCATTGTGGTGGCGCCTGTAGTTCCAGCTACTTGGGAGGCTGAGGCAAGAAAATCACTCAAGCCCAAGAGTTTGAGGTTGCTATGAGCTGTCATGCCACCACAGTCTACAGAGGGCAACATAGTGAGACTATGTAAAAAATAAAAAAAAATAAAAATAAATAATGCTTCTTATTTTTCCAATCACATCTTTTCCCCAGGTTTACGACATTTCTCAGCGAAAAATACCAGGCTTATTATGTAGCTCATCTGGAAGTACAGAACCAGATTAAAATTCAATAAACCTTAAGTAAGTTCTGCTCTACCTACAGTAATAACCTAATCATGGTTTCTAATAGAATTATAAGACTTCTTACCTCTGGGGGCTCTTCTAATTGAGGTATAAGCATGTGTTGAAGCTTCATTTCACAGTGCAGTGCAGCCTGCCACCCCAAAACCACCACCATTGCCCCTGTCCCCCAATATCAACTACGGTAAGGAATGCCAGCAAAAACATTAAATGGGGAAGGAGAGAATATTTAGGAAAAGTGGGTCAGGGGGATTTTGTCTCCATTTTGCATTCTTTTATGTGTTATGGCCAGCACCATATCTTTATTCTTGAGTTTTTATAGAACAATGTGATTTTCATTAAGCAATAAAGATGTGTGAGAGCTAACCCCATGGATTAAACTGAAAGCATCAGCACTTTGAGGGAATTTCTAATAAAACATAGAAGCAGAAACAAATTACAAACACAAGACAAAAGTGGGAAAAGAAAGATAAAGTAGAAGAACCACACAATGCTAGGTTTTTTTAGTGTATTAAAGTTTTGCTTGCCAATATTGCAATCACTATTGTCAAGCACATTCCCAGAGGAAGGGGGAGAGGGGTAAATACAGACAGGATCCTCCTTGATGTGACAGACTAATTCTGAAGTGAACATTATAAAATATAAATTCATAGATTTCTAAATGAAATCATACGCTCCCCTGGTCTTTCTAAAAGGTTATTGAGTATACAATAGTTTTAAAAGCTCAGTTTAATATTAGCATCTAACCATGGGTTACCATTTTTGCAGTGATTTAAAAAATATATCTAGAAAAAAGGTTTTTTTCAATTTATTTTAATCTCATAAGTGACATAAGCTATTGAACAGACCAATCAGTAAAATATCGATCTACTTAAGGCATTTGGACATATCTTTAAGACAAAATATAGGTCTATTAAAATCACAGATAAAATACTGTCTTTTCTGTTTTTTTTTTTTTTTTATTAAATCATAGCTGTGTACATTAGTGCAATCAAGGGGTGCAATGTGCTGGTTTCACATACAATCTGAAATGTTTTCATCAAACTGTTTAACATACCCTTCTTAGTTATTATATGAAGACATTTATACTCTGCATTTAGTAAGTTTTGCTTGTACCCTTCTAAGATGCACCGTAGGTGTGACCCCACCAATTACCCTCCCTCCACCCCAACCTACCCCCTCCTCTCCCTTCCCAGATTCTTGTGCTATAGTTGGGTTATAGCCTTTATATGAAACCTTTAAATTAGCTTCATAGTAGGGCTGAGTACATTGGATACTTTTTCTTCCATTGTTGAGTTTATTTGCTAAGATGACTATGTTCCAGCTCCATCCATGTAAACACGAAAGAGGTAAAGTCTCCATCTTTGTTTAAGGCCGCATAATATTCCATGGTATACATGTACCACAATTTATTAATCCATTCGTGGGTCAATGGGCACTTGGGCTTCTTCC
>CAUYON010078602.1:0-20124 GCA_963573935.1 Arctocebus calabarensis
TCTTTAGAGAAATTTCTCTTCAAGTCCTTTTCCCACCCTGAGATGGGATCACTTACCCTTTTGTTGCCAATATGCTTAAGTTCTCTGTGTATTTTGGTTATTAAACCTTTGTCTGAGGCATAACCTGCAAATATTTTCTCCCATTCTGAGGGCGATAGTTTTCTTTGTTTATGTGCTTCCATGACTTTGGTACCAAGGTAATGCTAGCTTCACAGTATGACTTAAAGAGGATTCCCTCCTCAATATTATGGATTCCTTTCTGTACTATGGGTATCAGCTCTTCTTTGTAGGTCCAGTAAAATCTGAATGGGTATCCATGTGGTCTGGGGCTTTAATTATTAGTAATATTTTATTATTATTGCTTTAATCTTGCTGATCATTATTGTTCGGTTCAGGATTTCTATTTCTTCCTGATTGAATCTTGAAAAGTTATATGTTTCCAGGAATTTATCCATTTTCTCTACATTTTCTACTTGAAGTGCCTAGAGATTTTCTTAGCCTTCATGGATAATAATACTACTTTGTATTTCTGTTGTATCATTCATAGTATCTCCTTTTTCATTTGTAACTGAGTTCTTTCATGTCTCTGGTTAATCTATGTAAAGGTCTATCAATTTTATCTTTTCAAAGAATAAATTTTTTTTTACATATACATGTGTTTATTTGGATTCCACTTTTTGCCTTCACAAAATTAAAAAGGCTTAAAATTTAATAACAATGTTTAAGATAAGGACTAGAAACAAAACCCTCATAAAGAACGAACAAAGATAAATACATTCAGAAAAGAAATCAGATGATTGCTACAACGAAATATTGAGCAGTAATAAAAATAATGCAAAAAAATAACATTCACATTGTTAGATAAGAGTATGTCTATCATAGAATGCTTTGACTCTGAGGTTCAATATGGAGTTGTCTTCTTATTTTTTTAAAGCCTCAAAAAATAGACAACTAATATTTATAAATAAACATAGAAGATAATTTCAAAAAACAGATCATGCCAAATAATATAGACAAAAGAAAAAGAAATACTTCAAAATCATTCCACTTCATCTGGATATACCTGATATTAAAATTAGAAAAAATATATTATTATAAAGGGAAATTACAAACATATTTCACTTATAAATGAGGATGCAATATCCTAAACAAGATATTAACAAGTTGAATTAAAAATTATTGTTTAAATAATGTACTTTAGTCAAAATTAAATACAATTTATGTGAGAATTTGTCACTATTTTTTTTCCTTTCCCTCACCCCTCCCTCCTCTATCTGTCTGCTCTCCCCTTCTCCCATGCCCTACCTTGTCATTAATTGTCTTCATATCAAAGTTGAATACATAGGATTCATGCTTCTCCATTCCTGTGTCATTAATTGTCATCATATCAAAGTTGAATACACAGGATTCATGCTTCTCCATTCCTGTGATGCTTCACTAAGAATAACGTGTTCCACCTCCTTCCAGGTTAATACTAATGCTGCAAAATCTTCATTTTTTTAAATGGCTGAATAGTATTCCATGGTATACATATACCACAGCTTACCAATCCATTCCTGGGTTGAACAGCATTTAGGTTGTTTCCACATTTTAGTGATTATAAATGGAGCTGTGATAAACAGTCTAGTGCAAATGTCTTTATAATAAAAGGTTTTTTTCCTTTCTGGATAGATGCCCAGTAATGGGATTGAAGGATGAAACGGGAGGTCCAGGTTGAATTCCTTGAGAGTTCTCCATACTTCCTTCCAAAATGGTTGTATTAGTTTGCAGTCCCACCAGTAATGTAAAAGTGTTCCTTCTCTCCACATCCGTGCCAGCATCTGCAATTTCAGGATTTTGTGATAAGGGCTAGATAATATCTCAGGGTGGTTTTAATTTGCACTTCTCTAATAATTACAGATAATGAGCATTTTTTCATATGTTTGCTAGCCATTTGTCTGTCTTCTTTAGAGAAGGTTCTGTTCATCTCTCTTCTCCCATTGATGTGTGGGATTGTTGGTTTTTTTCTTGTGGATTGATTTAAGTTCTCTACAGATCCTAGGTATTAGGTTTTTGTCAGATTCAAAATATGCAAATAAACTTTCCCATTGTGTAGGTTATCTATTTGCTTTGGTTGTTGTCACCTTAGCTGCAGAGAAGCTTTCAATTTAATTAAATCCAATTTGTTTATTATTGCTGTTGCTGCTATTGCCATGGCAGTCTTCTTCATAAAGTCTTTCCCAGGCCGATATCTTCCAGTGTTTTTCCTATTCTTTCTTTGAGGATTTTTATCATTTCATGCCTTAAATTTAAGTCCTTTATCCATCTTGAATCAATTTTTCTGAGTGGAGAAAGGTGCAGGTCCAGTTTCAGTCTTTTACATGTGGATATCCAGTTCTCCCAGCACCATTTATTGAATAGGGAGTCTTTCCTCTACTGGACATTCTTGTCTGGTTTATCGAATATTATGTAGATGTAAGTTGTGATTTCATTTTCTGGTTTTCTACTCGATTCCAAATGTCTACATCTCTATTTTTGTGCCAGTACCACGCTGTCTTTACCACTGTGGCCTTGTACACAGCCTAAAATCTGGTATGGTGATATCCCAGGCTTCGTTTTTATTAAGAACTGCCTTAGCCAAACAGGGGTTTTTCTGGTTCCATACAAAATGCAGAAATCATTTTTTCCAAGCCTTGAAAATAAGATGTTGGTATGTTAATAGGGATGGTGTTGAATTGGTAGATTGCTCTGGGAAGTATAGACATTTTAACAATGTTGATTCTTCCCAGCCATGAGCATGGCATGTTCTTCCATTTGTTAAAGTCCTCTGCTATTTCCTTTCTTAGGGTTTTATAATTTTCTTTATAGAGGTCCTTCATCTCTTTTGTTAGGTATATTCCTAAGTATTTCATTTTCTTTGGGGCTTTGGCGAAGGGAGTTGTGTCCTTAATTAAGCTCTCATCTTGGCTGTTGTTGGCATATACAAAGGCAACTGACTTGTGGGCATTGATTTTATATCCTGAGTTACTGTATTTTTTGATGACTTCCAGAAGTCTTGTGGTTGAGTCTTGGGGTTCTCCAAGTATAAGACCAAATCATTAGCAAAGAGGGAGAGTTTGACCTTCTCTGCTCCCATTTGGATGCCCTTTATTTTTCTGTCTTGCCTAATTGTATTGGCTAGAACTTCTTGCACTATATTGAATAGTAATGGCGGCAGAGGACAACTTAGTCTGGTTCCAGTTCTAAGTAGAAAATCTTTCACTTTAACTCCATTCAGTAAAATATTAGCTGTGGGTTTATCATAGATAGCGTCAATCAGTTTAAGAAATGTGCCACCTCAGTTGTAAGAGGAACTTTACCCACCAAAAGCAATCAGTGTAACCTGGTTTCTTGTACCCTCAATGAATCCCCAACAATGAATTTAAAAAAAAAAAAAGTGCCATCTATGCCTAAACTCTTCAGTGTTCTAATTAGAAAAGGATGCTGGATTTTATCAAATGCTTTTTCTGCATCTATTGCAAGGATCATATGGGCTTTGTTTTTGCTTCTGTTGATATGGTGAAGAACGATTATGGATTTACGTATATTAAACAAGCCTTGCATCCCTGGGATGAAACTTACTTGATCATGATGTATGACTTTTTGATGATAAGCTATAATGTATTGGCTAGGCTTTTGTTGAGAATTTTTGCATCTATATTCATTAGTGAAATTGGTCTAAAGTTCTCCTTTTTAGTTGGGTCTTTTCCTGGTTTTGGTATCAGGGTGATGTTTGCTTCATAGAATGTGTTGGAGAAGATTCCTTCGTCCTCAATTTTTTGGAATAATTTCTGAAATATAGGAATAAGCTTGTCTTGAAGGTTTGATAGAATTCTGGTATGAAGCCATCCAGACCAGGGCATTTTTTTGGGGGGAGTTTTTTTATTGTTTCTTTGATCTCAGTACTTGAAATTTGTCTGTTCAGGAGATCTATTTCATCTGGGCTAAGTCTAGGAAGAGGATGTGATTCCAAATATTGATCCATTCCCTTCACATTGTCAAATTTCTAGGCATAGAGTTTCTGGTAGTATTCAGAGATAATCTCTTGTATCTCTGTGACATCAGTTTTTATTTCCCCTTTATCATTTCTGATTGAGGTTACTAGAGGTTTTACTTTTTTATTTCTAGTTAGTCTGGCCAAAGTTTTATCTATATTATTTATTTTTTTAAAAACCCAACTCCTTATTTCATTGATTTTCTGAATGATTCTTTTGTTTTCAGTTTCATTAATCTCTGATTTAATTTTGGATATTTGCTTTCTTCTGCTGTATTTAGACTTAGATTGTTCTTCTTTTTCCAATTCCATAAAGATGGCTTGTGAGTTTGATGATGTGCTCTCTGTTTTTTGAATGTAGGCTTCTAAAGCAATAAATTTTCCTCTCAGGACTGCTTTTACTGTATCCCACCGGTTTGGCTAACTTGTACCTTCATTGTTGTTTATACTCAAGGATGTTAATGATTTCCTTTTTTATTTCTTCCTGCACCCAACTGTCATTCAGCATAAGGTTAACTTCCATGCCTTGGTGTGAGGTTGAACATTTTTGTTGGAGTTCCACCTTTAGTACCTTGTGGTCTGAGAAGATGCAATATAAAATTTCAATTCTTTATTTTATTTTCTTTCTTTTTTTTTCTTTTGCAGTTTTTGGCTGGGGCTGGGTGTGAACCCGCCACCTTGGCATATGGGGCTGGCGCCCTACTCCTTAGAGTTACAGGTGCTGCCCTAAAATTTCAATTATTTTGATTCTGTTGAGGTTTGTTTTGTGTCCTAGGAGATGATCAATTTTGGAGAATGTACCATGGGATGATAAGAATGTATATTCTTTACCTTTAGGATGGAGTGTTCTATAATGCATCTATTAAGTACAGTTGTTCTGGGGTCTCATTTAAGTCCCTTATATCCTTATTTAATTTCTGTTTAGAGGATCTATCCAGCTCTGTAAGAGGAGTGTTAAGTTCCCCTGTTATTATGGTATTGTAGGATATCATATTTCTCAGACTGAGTAAGGTCTGTTTCAAGAATCTGGGAGCAGTTAAATTGGGTGCCTAAATATTTAGAATTGAAATGTTTTCTTGTTGTATTTTTCCCTTGACCAATATGAAGTGACCATCACTGTCTTTTTTGACTTTAGTTGCTTTAAATCCACATGTATCTGAAAATAAGATTGCAACCCCTCTTTTCTTCTGAATAATGTTTGCCTAAAAAATTGACTTCCAACCCTTAATTCTGAATGCTGTCTTTTCTTGTTAATTTATTTATTTATTTATTTATTTTGGCAAGGTGAATGATGAATGTTGTCTTTTGATGTGAGGTGTGTTTCCTGCAGACAGAAAATAGATGGCTTGTGTTTTTAATCTAATCAGCCAATCTATGCCTCTTTAGTGGGGAATTCAAGCCATTGACATTTATTCAGATAACTGAATGTGGGAGCATTCTACTCATCTTATTTTGTGAAAGTGCATTACTTAATTTTGTCTTTTACATCATTGTGGAAGCTAGGTTCCTTTAATTTCTGGGTATTTTCTTTCCTGAAGGTCCACTATGATAGTCAGGTTGAAGTATTTCCTGTAAAGCTGGTCTTGTTGTGTCAAATTTCCTCAATGTTTGCATATCAGTAAAAGACATGAGTTCTCTGTTGATTTTAAAGTTTAGCTTAGTGGGATATAGAATTCTGGGCTGGAAATTTTTCTGTTTAAGTAGATTAAAGGTAGATGATCATTGTCTTCTGGCTTGGAAAGTTTCATTAGAGAAGTCCATGGTCACTCCATTGGATTTGCCCCTGTAGGTCATTTGGCACTTACTCCTGGCATCTTGCAAAATTTTTTCTTTTGTCTTGACTTTACATAGATTCATCACAATGTGTCTTGGAGAAGCTCTATTTGAGTTGAGGCAACCAAGGGACTGATATCCCCCTGAAAAAGGTATGTCAGAATCTTTGGTGATATTTGGAAAATTTTCATTTATAATATTCTCTAAAATGGCTTCCATTCCTCTGCAGCATTCTTCTTCTCCTTCTGGGATACCTATAACTGGTATGTTTGAATGCTTCACAAAGTCTCATAATTCTGTCAGTGAACGTTCTGCTTTCTCTCTTTTCTTTTCTGCCTCGTTAACTATCTGCGTTATCTCAAGAGCTTTATCCTCTACCTCTGACTCTGTCTTCTGCATGACCTAATCTCTTGTTGATAGTTTCTACTGCATCTTTAAGTTCCCTAATTGATTGCATTAGTTCCTTCAGCTCTGTTATATCCTTTCTATATTCTTCATATTGTTCATCTCTTATTTGACTCTGTTTTTTATTTCCTTATGACTATTTTCCACTTTCTAAGCAATTTCCTTCATTGTTTTAATCATCTTTAATTTAAATTCCCCTTCTGTCATTTCTAACACTTCTTTATAGGTGGAATTCTCTGCTGTAGCTACCTCATAGTCCCTTGCAGGCATTGCTCTGGGCTGGTATTTCATGTTGCCAGAATTTTTCTGCTGGTTCTTCTTCATTTTTCTTGTATCTGTTTCTTTGCCCTAATTTTCCTTTTACTTCCTCTTGCTCTTTAAATTTCTGTGCCTCTGGCCTAAAATTTGAATGAGTCCTTTTGGCACAGGACCAAAAGGTTGAGAAGATTGAAGAGCAAGAAGGAAAAAAGGATTTTAAAAATAAAGAAAAAAGAGAAAGAAGAGGGGGTGAGTAATAGGAAATATTGACAAAAAGAAGAGAGGCACCAAAAGAAGGAGACAGGAGTAATACAGGTGTATAGTACGGTACTTTGACCCAACCTTAAAAACCCCCAACCTCTGAGGGTGCTGAGTTGGGTGGTTCCCTTGAGGTCAATAGCTCTTTGCCAGCCCAATCAAACACAGTGCCCCACCTCCACCAGGTAGAGAGGAAAGACAAAAATAAAAATATAGCACAAAATAAACCAAAACAAAAATTCTTACAGGATAAAATTGGGGGAAGAAAACAAATAATAGGGTCAGAAACACTGGCAAAAGTGAAATTCTAATTGTTAAAGAAGGCAAAAATGGAAGATTGCATTTAAACTAGAATAGTGAAAAAAAAAGAAAAAAGAAATATTTAAAAAAAGAAAAATGTAGAGGAAAAATGTTGAAATTAAGAAAAAAAAGGAAAAAAAAACCAAAAAACAAAAACCCAAACAGTATACATATCTTGCTGAATATTGTCCAGACATCAGGTGATCTTCTGAGGTATGAGATGTTAATCACAATGTTGATACAGCTGTACAAGATGGAGACTGGAGGCCACTGCTGATTTCTCAGACCCTCCAGGCTTGGGAGCCCATATGTCTCCTCAGCCTGTTAATAGACACTCCAAACTGTGAACCTTGGCTAAGCAGAAGCTTTCCAAGGAAAGCACTTATCACTGGGATCTCTCCTGGCATGGCTGCCCACTTATGCAGTGCGCCCAAACCAGTCTCACTCTATGTCCCTGAGAGCCAAGACTGTAATCTGCCAAACATTTAGATCTCCACTCTTCCCCAGCTCTCAGTCCCCGCCTTTGGGCAGCTCAGACACTAGATTACTCACCCAAGGTCTCCCAGACGATCCCTGTGCTACAACCCACAGGGGCAGCTCCCCCACAGAGGCTGTGCAGGCAGCCCACAGCTGAATGATATTAGCTCCTTGCTGGCTCCACAGCACAGTCCAGAGGCCCCAGACAATGCTCAAAGTCCTCTGCACATCCACTCAAGATCTCCCAAGACAGTTTAAATGAGTGCTCAAGTCCAAAAACCCCAAGATAGCCCATTAGTAAGGCTTTTCCTACTTGCAGTCTCTCTGTTGCTATGGTTATAGCTGCAGGCAGCCTCCAACCAAACAAACGCACCTACTACCTGCCAGTTTTCCACCACTTTTATCTTCCTCACGGGGTCCAGAAGTCTCTCACTGACTCCCTGTGTCACCAAAGGGAAGTTTCTGGGCAGAATCTACCAGCCAGAGATGCCTGGAGTCTTCTATCCCCAATCTCACTGTACTTGGTTGCACAGAAGCTGTTACTTGGCCACCATCTTGCTCAGAAGTCCCCAAAGAATAAATTTTTTTTCATTGATCCTTTGTATTTTTTGGTGTGGGGTTTCCATTGTGTTGAGCTCTGCTCTGAACTTTGTTTTTTGTTTTAGAGGGTTATGCTGGCTTTAAGTTTTGTTTGTTCTTTCTCTTCTAGTTCCTTGAGAAGTGATATTAGATTGTTAATTTGTGATCTTTCTGTTTGATATAAGCATTTAAGGTTATGAATTTTTCCCTTAGAACTGCTTTTACTATATCCCATAAAGTTTGATAGCTTGTGTCCTATTTGTCCTTCAGGTGGAGGATTCTATTTTTTTCAAACTTAATTTTATTCTCCTATGATTGTCACCAGTTCAAGTCTCTACAAGAAGATCGTCATATAGAGTGGTCCATTGTCCCCCATACCATTCTTGGAAGCTCAAGATGGTGACTGGATGAGACTCTCCAGGGAGGCTGGCCTTGCAGAGGATTGCTCTACCTATGGTCTCTTTACAGTGGTGACAGTGGAAACTGGGTCAAGCTATCTAGGCAGTGGTCATGAGTACCCAGGCTGTAGGCATTTGCTCTAAGTGGGTTCAGACTTAATGGCAGCTTGAGGCTGAATGGTCCCTGGCAGAGCATAGGGCAATTCCACACTCCTAATTGTAGCAGTGATGGAGTCTCAGGGGCAATCTTAGGGCTCAGGTGCAGCTGGGTAACCTTGAAGATCAGGACAGACACAAAACCATGGAGGTAGAGCCACATGGGTACACGTTGAGAGTGGTGCAAATGAACTACTTGTATCCTGCCATTTGCTCTGGATCCTTTGGCTTCTAAAATGTATTTTGATATAGAATCTAGATCTGGCTGAATTAAAACTAAACTGGAACTTCTGGAGCACAACTGTCATCCTAGCAGCTACTGCAAAGTCTTGGTGGTACAGCGTAGGGGCTTGACAGGAACACTGGAGTCTCAGGGGTGAAGCGGGATTAGTACAAGGGCTCCAGGGACACAGTCATAGGCTCAGATGCAGTCTTGGAGCAAGAGCTACATAGGTGGAGTCACAGGGTCATACAGCAGTGAAAGAACCATGGAGATGGGGGCAAATGAGGGTGGACATGGCTCTGGCATCACAGAACCATGGAAGTAGAGCCACATGGGACAGGCAGCTCCATGGGTATGAGAACTATGGAGGTGGAACCATGCAGGGTAGGCAGCAGTGTGGAGTCACAAGGATGGGTCTGTGGGCTGAGAGCCACCATTATTTACCTTCTCAGATGGCATCTGTGACATCTGTGGTACCTGTTCTGCTCAAATCCCCTGTTGGAAGGAAAGGGTGCTCACCTCCCAGTCACACAGCATGACACAGAAAATATCGACTCTGCCTATTCCTTCCTCAGTCCAGCAGGGTGATACAAAGGCAAATGGTACAAAGTCAACCACCATGCAGACTTGGTACCTTGTATCTGATATCTCAGAATGGCATCAATTGCAGAGACCTGGGATAGGTAGCCACTAGCTCCCGGTTGCATCTTCTCTCCAGGGCAATGTCACTGCATAGACTCTAATCAGCTCCCTGTTTAGACCAGATCTGTGGTGGTGGTGGTGGTGGCAAAGCTTGTGGGGGGAGTCTCACAACTTAGTCTGCAGTGCATGTAGGGTGAAGAAGGTGCCCCAGGACTCACTCCTCTTGTCCTTCCCGCATGTGGATGTCTTCACTGGGTTCTCGCAATCTTTCTGTATTAATCACCCTGTAACCTTCTCTTTTACTCTAAATGTCCCCATCATTTCTCCAGCATTTTACAATGCTCTTTCCAACAGGAGCCAACCATAGAGAGGGATCTGCCTACAACTTTCAATCCTCTCCTTGAGAGTGATACACATGAGCTGCTTCTAGCCCACCTTCTTCTCTGGATTTTTTGGCTTCCAAAATGTACTTTGATATAGAATCTGGATCTAGCTGAATTAAAACTCAACAGATATTTGAGATGCTTTTCCTTCCAACATATTACATACCTGCTAGACAGTTGACATGGTGGTAGAGGTGCTTGTAAATAAACATAAAAACTAAGGTAAATGTGTGTCCTCCTCAGAACCAATACATACACATTTTTATATATGCATAAAGTCTAATCATATGGCCATGCCGTAAATACAAAGGACAATACATTGTGAATTCATTTTTATTTAACTCTAGAGAAATGTAAATATAAATAACCTTATCAGAAAGAAAAATTTGAAGACAAAATAGTGTACCTGAAGAGTTGTTTGTAGGAGCATATTGATAATAATGATGCTCTCAATCCTATACTTGGATACTATAAATAAGAAATGCAAACAGACAAAAGAACAAAAATATGATTCTCCACTGCCATATTTCTGAGAAAAGGCATAATTTTATCCCCCACGATCTTTGGCACAAATAGTTAGGCATACATATAGAGTTCACAAAGCTATTGACAACCTGTTTCTCTCTAAATCTAAATGTTATTTTCTTTTTTGACATGAAGTCAATATGCAGATTACCCAATTTACACTTCAGTTATTTTCACCATACTTTTTAAAATATGTCATTAAATTCCAAAAGTTTAAAATCAGAAAGACCTTACAATCCCCACTCCTCTAAACATGTTTCTGAATCATAACACCAGAAAGTTCAAGATGTATTTTTCTGGCTGCTATCTACTAGAGAGATGTAAAGATAAGTAAGAGTTCCATTTGGAGGAAAATCTTTCTAGCACAGACTACTGAGCTCTCCTATGTTTTCCATAGGTAAATTCTGCTTTTAAATTTTAATACTGAATTAAACGCTGAAATTTAGGAAAGCTTTTAGTATATTCATTCTCCAAGGACAGCTTTGCCCTCCCCCCACCCCTGGATGTTTGGCAGTATCTGGAAACACTTTGGTTGTCACAGCTGGGGAAAAGGGGAAGTTGATACAGCTATTACGTCTAGTGGATTGAGGCCAAAGATGCTGCTAAATATTCTACAAGGCACAGAACAGAGAATTGCAAAATGTTAATAATGCCAAAGTTGAAAAACCTTTATCTCATGTTGTAAAAGGAACAATTATAGTCACATTGCTCAGATTAAATTTGGAATTCTGGCAAGAACACCTACATAAAAGATGCTTCTCTTATCATATCCATTCCTAAGGTTAATTACTGTCTTAAGTGTATCTTATCTCCAATACTTTAGAAAGTGAAACTGTGATCACATTTTTTTAATATGCTTGTATTTAATTGGTTTGAATTTTACATTAGGAAATAATACTTTCACATGTTCACAATTTTGAGTCCAAGATTAAGGTAGCCTTGTGTTAACAAAGGGAAAATAAAAACATGTTCAAGATTTAGTAATTTTTAATTAGCAAAAGATTTACTAATTTTTCTTCTTTTCTACAAACCACAATCAGAATTGTCTTCAATTGTAACATGTATATCTACACTGTTTTTCAATTCAATGAATTACTCCAGATCACATCCAAAATATTAGCCAGATCTATGCATGCAAAGCATAATTAAGTGAGTCAGCCATTTATATTCACTGTGGTTCAGAGAGTGATAAGAAACAGAGGCCTAATTGACATGTTTTCATACCACTTTTATGGCAGAGCAATGAAACTGATTAAACAGATGAACCACACATTGTGGATTCATTCAATCTCTCTACAATTATGTAGATAGAAATTTCATATTTGTTTTAACCATTGTCAAAATGGTACAGCTCCTTTTCAAATAATTTCCTTTACCAAAAATAGCTTGACTTTTTAATCTAGGTTAAGTGGAGATAATAAGTAAACAAACCAAAGACATGAGAATCCATTGACCTCTATTGAATGGTACACGGGGGAATCTAAAATTTACTAAGTGAAACTGGAGAAGAAAATGAAACATTGGAAGACCCAGAACTTTAAACTTTTACAAAGTGATACATTTGGTCAAATAATATATTCCAGTAACAGCATTTTATTGTTTCCAGAAAGAAGAATAAGTAAAAATTTGATCTAAACATGCAGTTTTCTAGCAGGATATCTCTGAGATGAGTTTAAAAGTGGGCTTTCAGAATAATGCAGCAATACCCTATTTGAATGTTCTTCATTTCATATGGAACTAGAAAAAACCCTGAAAAGCCAATATAATTCTACAAAATAAAAACTAATCTGGAGGCATCACATTGCCAGACTTCACGTTATACTAGAAGTCTGTGGTGAGCAAGAAAGCATGGTATTGGCACAAAAACAGAGATAAATAGATATATGGAATAGAACAGAGAACCTAGAGATGAAACTATCCTCATAGCACCATCTGATCTTCGATAAACCAAACAAAAACATACACTGGGAAAAACAACCCCTATTTAGTAAATGGTTCTGAGAAAACTGGTTAACTACATGTAAAAGACTTAAACTAGTCCTACACCTCTCACTTACAAACGTTAACTCATGCTAGATAAAAGTGTTTTAAATCTAAAACATGAAATGATAAAATCTCTAGAAGAAAGTGTGGGAAAAACTTTTACCAATATTGGCCTTGGGGAAGAATTTCTGAAGAATACCCCACTGTCAAATGCAGCAACAACAAAAATAAATAATAGGACCAGATCAAGTTAAGAAGCTTCTGCCTAGCTAAGAACCAATCAACAAAGCAAATAGACAATCATCAGAATAGGAGAGGATATCCACATGTTACAAATTGGACAAAGGGCTGATAACCAGAATCTACATAGAACTCAAATCAACAAGAAAAGAGCAAATGACCCCACTGATCAATGGGCAAGAGACATGAACAGAACCCAACAAACACATGGAAAAAAAAATGCTTATCATCCCTAATCATCAGAAAAATGCAAATAAAACCACTCTGAGGTACCACTAAGAATGAGAGTAATCCACAATCACCATAGTCCACATCACAAGGTCCCAAGCTGCAGATGCTGACGTGGCTGCAGAGAAAGAGGAACACTTTGACACCGCCAGTGAGATTGCGAACAAATACAGCCTTTTTGGAAAGAAGTATGGAGAATCCTTAAAAAAACTAAAAGTAGACCTTCCATTTGATCCCTTATTCCTATTACTAGGTATCCACCCAGAAGGAAAAAGTAATTTTACAATAATCATAGTTTAATTCACAATTGCTGGAATGTAGAAAGAACACAGTGTCCATCAACCCATGAATGGACGTATGTATACCACAAAATACTATTTGGCCAGAGAAGAATGATGGAGACTTTGTAACTTTTCTATTTACCTGGAAGGATTTGGAAAATAGTCTCCTAAGTAAGGTATCTCCAGAATGGAAAACCAAGTAACCAATGTACTCAATACTAAGTCAAAACTAGTAGGTTAACAACTATAAGCCTACAAGAGAGAAAAAGATAATTAAGAAGATAATTAAAAATAATAATTCAAGAAGAGGGGAGGGCCAGAGGAGGGCCAGTAAATTCTCATCTAATATGTACAAAGTACGGGTATACAAGACACTGCCTGGGTGAAAGACTCAACTACAACCTGAACCTTATCTCACAAATACAAACAACATGACCTGATCATATGTACCCCTTTATTAACCGGAAATAAAAAATAATAATAAATGTGTTGTTAAATTGACATTAATGTTCATGAATAGGAATCATTTACAAAGCGACCTAAATTGTATCTGTGACCATATGCATGCTCAAAATAGCTTTGTGCCTTTTGGACAAAAGGCCTTGTGTCACTTAAAGCACTTCACAATCTGTTGGGAAAAGAAGCCCCCATGTAGAGTCAAATTTTTGTCAGATTGGTAGATATCACAGACTGATTCTTTGCCATGACTTCCTCACCTTTTAGAAATTGCCCCTGACAGTCAAAGCAGATGAAATTCAAAACCGAACTAGACATCTACGCTGTAAAGCACTTGACAATTTGAGCATCTCACCCAGATGCTCAAAAGCCTGTGAGCCCTGCTGGTGGTGCTGGAGGGTTCTTAAGTGTCCCTTTCCCTCCAGGACTTGGCTTCTCACCAGCACTACTGATGTGTCATTTGTACCCCTCATTTCTTTCACTCCCTCACCCCATAGCATAAGCTTCATTGAGGAAACTGCAGCTCAGAGTATGCAAGCTATATTTTTTAAGCTCTCAAAGGCAAAACCACAGAGGTCCAAATGTCAATTTAAGAAACTTAGGAACAATGAAGTGCCCTGTGACTTTTAGAGGTCATCTAAGAGATTCTTTCCAGGATTCCATATCAACTTTTCCTCTCTTCTTCAAGATAGATTAAACCATGCTTATCTCTTATTGATAAAAAAAGCAATTGTTAAGAATAGTTAGATCAATTCACTTTTTCAGCAACAATTTACTAATGTCTTTCATTCAATCCTCATAACAACCATATAAATGATGCGCTCTTTGTCATTACTGGGATTAGCATTATTAATGTTATTTCTGCTGCTGAGAGAAAGCTCAGCAAATTGGCCAAAATAAGAACTTGAGTCAGAAGACCTGACAGTGAGTTTTCTGTATGCCTTTTCAGTACGAATTCAAGCAAATTGCTTTCACCTCTCTGATGAGCTGTCCCTTCATCAATAAAGTTGGCCTAAAACAGATGTTGCAGAGTCACAGGGATAATTAAACAATGTAACGTGAGGGGAAGTACACCAAACCATACTTACGGCACAGGATGTGTAATCCCTTCTTAAAAACTGAGGTTGGTTGGTTTAGTTTTGCTGGCTCTTTTTAAAAGAGAATATGATGATTCAGAGAAAGAGATTTGCCTCTGCCTAATAGGCTAGTATGGTGGAGGAATAGAATGGAAATCTAAGTCTTTAGAGAAGAAGCTCTCCCCACCCTATCTATTAAGAGCAAAGCACTCCTTCCCTCAGGAGGATTGGTGGCTGAAAGCCCAAAGCTACATCCTTTCAGGGATCCACTTTCAGCATACGGGGGTCACATCATCCAGAGTTGTTATTTCTTCTCAGGGTTGGGTGCCCTCTCCTGACTGGTCGCTGCAAGACGCAGCGGCCTAGTGCCCTGGCTGAGCTGTGGATGACACTTGCTTAAAGGCCTTCCTAGGTCCACGGATCTCTGCAGGGTCAACTGAGGCCTCTGCTGCAGCTGCGACATTAGTTCAGCTTCTTCCCCTGCCCAGCCTTGCTTCACTCACCCTCTGCAGTCCTGAATCCCCAGAGCACTCCCCCGTAAACCTCCCACTCGCAAAGTTCCCTAAGAACCAGACTTAATACAGTCTCATGACTCCAGATTCCACGTTCTTGGCACCACCCGTACATGTGAAAGCAGGGAAAATTTCTTCACAATAAAATGGTATCTGCCTGCCAAATTATCAGCAAATCTTTTAAGATTACAAAACAGAACCTGTAATTTTAGACCATGGCAGGACAGCTTCAGGATCATGATGTACAGAGCCCAAAGCAAAATTAAACACCCAAAATATTCTCTGCTGTCTATTTTGTGCAAGAAGAGGCAAAATGAGCTAAAACTGGCTCTTGCTATCAAGGAGCCTGCAGTCAAAATGCCTGGGATGTCAACTCTCCATAAAGAAAGACAGCAGAGCCACAGCCACCACAGAAACATCCTAGCTTCAGGGGTCTGGCCCCTTCAAATACACAGAAAAAGCATGTTGGCCGTAGAGCAGTCCCGAGCATCCGTAACAGCTATCTGTATAGCCTGGTTGCTGGGAACCATAGGCCTCACCCGCAGAGGTCTTCTCAGAGCAGTTGTCTTTCTGCTGTCATTGTTCCCTTGAGGACCCCTGCATCGAATTGGGCCAATCACATTCTCTCCCCCAATCATTTGGGAGACTGTTTTTAACAGATCAATAAGGTGAAACTGTAGAAGTGAGACCACAGATGGCTGCAGCTCCAGGCCCCGGAGCAGCCTTGCTTCCCAAGCGCAACAGGCACCTCTTCGTTGGATTCTAAAAGAATTATCATCAGTTTCCCAAGTAGATTTGCTAAAGCAATGTGAGTTGGATTCTATTACTTGAAATTCAAAGAAACTCCAAGTCCTTGGTAACGTTTTGTATAAAACCCCAGAAATTTTAATTATACCTTTGACAGAGAGAGAACATCTCTCTGTGTAAACTGTCTCCCACAAGCTGATGTTGATAAAAGAAAACTGGAAAAAACCTCCACCTGTTTCAATGTCACAGGATAGGACTGTGAATCTGGAAATAGAAAAAATAGATACAATTGCAACAAAAAGTTCTTAACCGATCGTATCATTTCTTTCTTAAAAGCTTCCAATTGCTTCCCATCATACTTTAAATAAAACCTACTCTTTATACTGGATGAGCCCTACATTACCTCCCTTAGCGGACTCTTGGCAGTCTCTGGACTCATGTTCTTTCACTCTCCTCTTCACAGATTCCATCCATACACACTGGCCTCTTTGTTTTTCTCAATCACACTCTCTCTCAGGGCTTTTGTACTTATCATTTCCCACTCAAGGTGTCAATATGACCTATCTATGTGGCTTTTTCCTCTTTGCGGTCTCTGCTCAAAGGTCAGCTCCTCAGAAGCACTGTCACCAACCTCCCATCTAGAAAACTAGCCCTGCCCTGTCTCTCTCTGTCCTCACATTCTACTTAATTGTTCTTTCATGGCATTTGTCACTACCTAACAGTACCTGTTAGACCTAACTGTCGCGGATTTGTTAATTAGCTGTCACCCTACTAGATTGTAATCCCCACTTTTGTCATAAATTAGTGTATTTTTGTTCATTGTGGAGATTACACCATTCAGAGGGACCGGCACACAGAAGGTTCTCAAGTGATATTTATTAAATGGATGAACAAACAAATGATTAAAATCTAAGCACCGAGACATTTCCATCTGGAGGCAGAGTTTCACCACTGTGTGTTGAAGACTGTGAATGATTTTGCCTCAGCCCCTCATACCTCTCGGGTTGTACAATAACAGCAGGCATATCCCTCCCAGGAGAAGATTCCTGGCAGGCTGAGGCCCACACAGGGAGCAGCTCCCCCTTCTGATGCCATTTCAGCCTGCACCTGAGATGGGACCAGGTAGCTCCTTGAGCCTTTAGGAAAGAGAGAGTGTCTGTGAGTAGAGAGCCAGGTGTTTTTAGTGGCTGCAATCAGAAGAAGCAGCAGTGAGTACTGACAAGGGTAGTCCTGGGCAGGAGGGGGAGACAGGACTGGGAAAGGAGGCAGAGAAGTGGTCAGACTGCCTGGTTCCACTGAAACATGGGCCCTTGCACAAACAAGTTTTCTCCTACAGGGTCCATTCCTTTGTTAAATGTGTTAAATGGCTTTTTCCAATAACTCCACATACACACACAGCACATTCCCTTCTAGCTTTGATATCTGACAAAACAAAAAAAAGTGTATCTTCACCTTTGTCATATTCCATAGTCTCATTCCACCTGCAAAATAGCTTCCACTAGGTTCAAAGGAAAAAAATCAAGCTCTTATGTATGAAATTTTATGTCTCACAAAATGAATTTTGTTTGAGAGTCTTCTAAAGTTCTTTAAAGCCCATTTGTTTGCAAAAGAAATCAGCTGTAAGAGTAGTGTGGTTGTCCTTCTGATTTACACAACAGTAAATTGAACTGAAATATGATCTTTAAACAAATATGGCTGGGTGCAACAGGCTCTCAGGCATTCAGGCCACATGTGGGCAGGTGCCTTTTCTACTGTGCTTACCAAACCCACTGATATGGGCAGAGGAACAGCTAAGATTATAAGTGACTTCAATGGAGAAGTGTCCTTGAAAGATGGACTCAATCCTATAAATAAATACCAGATTTCTCTTCTAAAGTACAGTATGTGAACATAAATAGATTATATGCTTGATTAATGTATTTCCTCAGAAAGTTAGATAGTAGATAAATCCTTATTTTATTCCGTAGTCAAGTATCATACTAGTTGACAACTGAAAATAAAAACTCAGATTACTCAGGGCTACAAAAATATAAAAATATACACTTCAGAATATAAATATAGGTATGATCTCTTCATGAGAAAAATACATCAAAAGCCTCAAAAATGTAGTACTTTTTTTACCTGAAACTTTACTTCTGGGAATTTAGACCAAGACAATAATCATAAATGTGCAGAAAGATTTAGTTACAAGTGTGTTGGTATTATTACATGATTTTAAAATACTTAGATGTTTTGAAAAGTAATTATGGCATAGTTTTAAGTTTAAAATGTATTCAGTTTTTTAAAATATGGTATAATGCCAATTTATAATGGCATTATGGTATAATGCCATATTTTAGTTTAAAATAAATGTGCATTTTTACTCAAACAAAAAAGTTTGAAAGAAGATATACAAAATGTTACTAGGTTGCCCTTAAGTATTTGAGTTATACATAATTTTTATTTTATTGCCTTTATACCTTTACTCTGAAATCAGCTATAATGAATGTATATTACTTTTTAATAAAAATGATAAATATTTTGAAACTATAAAGAAAAAGAACTTTGCAGTGGAAGATTGAAAAGGAAAGCAGCTATTTGTTGTAATGACAGAGAATAATTTGTATGATACTTCTTGGAGATATAGTCCTATCTTGCCACCTTGAAATGATAATAAATAACAACTACTCTTACAATGAAGCAGTGTCAGAGGGCTACAATGAAAAGTCAAAGTAATATTAATAGTCCCAAAGTCATATGTCAAGTAAATACAAAAGTTCCCTAGAGAAAGATGCTGACGGAATAAATAATCAAGAAGAGAAGAATGTACTTCTAGTAAGTAGTGCTCTTTGTGAGGTGGCAGAAACAGAATAGGTTCGAGAAGCATGATTGGGATCATATAATCAAATAGTTTGGACAATTTTGATCCATATAACCACATTTAAAATTTTATTTGGATTAAAGGATTTATAAAATTATATCCTCAAGTTTGTGAATACATGTATCCTACAAACATATCTTCCTTTTATTTCTCTCTAAGCTTGCCTGCTTCTCAATACACACACAGTCTCTCTCTCACCTTACTGCCATGATATCAAAAACAATTAATATTTCTTTGCAGTTTTACCTGGCATATTTTCTGTTCTATGGTAATCTAATTACAATAGTGCCTCACTTTTCTATTTTTTGCTACCTAGGAAAAGTCCAATGGAAATTGAGTTTTTTGATTCATGAAACCACAGCTAAGCTTATAGACTTCTCTTTTTCATTCAAATCACACTCACTGTAAGTTGATTAAAGACAACAGGAATCACAGTAAAGTTTCACGAAGATCGTCATCTTGTCCTCATTCATTGCAAAGAGAAATGCAATCAAATCTGCACTTTCACTCAAGCCTAGGAAAACAAATTTTCCTGGACCTAATGGTTCATAAAGGATTTTCACTCATGCTAGAGAAGAACAAAGACCACACAATACACTCTGATTTCAGAGAGTGTTTCAGTCTAGGGGAGAACATTATACCTGCCAACTTGTCAAAGTTGCACAGTTGCAGCCGTGCAAATGAGCAGTCCGATTTTGCTCCAAATCTTATTCTGTGCCTCTTAGCAATGCAGAATCCCCATAGAGAATTCCCAATGAAAAAGACTTCAATATGTATAAAAAATAAGTAAAGCATGTTTTCGTTTTTGTTCCCCAATAAATAGATGCTGAGGCAAAGATTTAAGTGAACATTTATTTGGGAGGTTCAGGGAACTCTAGTAGCAGAGTACAGATTTGATGATTAAGTTCATGAACTCATCCTAGAAAAAGTGCTACAAACTTCATTGCTGTTATTACTATGGTCAATTTCGAAGTACTCCCCTTGAGAAGCTCTGCACTGACACCAGTGTCTATCCACCCTTCACGGTAATTTTGAAACTCTTTTTCTGGAATAGCCATCAGAGCTATCATTATATTACCCTTGATGTCCTGAATGTTATCAGAATGTCTTCCATTCAATACTTCCTTTATCAGGCGGCTCCTGTGGCTCAGCAAGCAGGGTGCCGGCCCCATATACCGAAGGTGGCGGGTTCAAGCCCGCCCCCGGCCGAGCTGCAAAACAAAAAAATAGCCAGGTGCTGTGGTGGGCGCCTGTAGTCCCAGCTACTAGGGAGGCTGAGGCAAGAGAATCGCTTAAGCCCAAGAGCTGGAGGTTGCTGTGAGCAGTGTGACGCCACGGCACTCTACCCAGGG
>CAUYON010078603.1:0-10186 GCA_963573935.1 Arctocebus calabarensis
GCTACAACCCAATAATTACACAAGAAGACTGGAAAAGGGGAGAGGGAGGGAAGAGAAGGGACAGGGAGGGGGGAGAGAGGATAAAGAGTGAGATCACACTTGTGGTCCATATTTGAAGGGTCAGGAGAAAACTTCTAAATATGGATCAAAAATGTTTTCCCCACATAGTAAATGATAAAATCTCATGAATGTTATGTCAATTAGGTTGATGAAAATATCTCAGATTGTATGCGAAAACCACACACTGTACCCCATGATTGAATTATTGTACACAGTTATGATTCAATAAAAAAAGTTTTTGCCTATGTTAAAAAAATAACAGCTAATATCATATTTAATGATCAAACTTTAAATTTGGTGACTAGTTGTTTACAATGAAGTACATATTATCTGTTATCACTATCTCTGCTAAACACTCTGTTACTTATCATTACA
Source organism: Arctocebus calabarensis (assembly GCA_963573935.1). Taxonomy (NCBI): domain Eukaryota; kingdom Metazoa; phylum Chordata; class Mammalia; order Primates; family Lorisidae; genus Arctocebus; species Arctocebus calabarensis. The sequence continues at coordinate 436 of CAUYON010078603.1, forward strand.
AGCATAATACAAAAATAACAAAACAAAATAGCTGTAAAAATTGGGAATAGTTTACAAAACTGATACTATTTGGAGATAGCTACTTACTTGTATAGAAAGACAGAACAATCTTCACACAAGCCTGCAGAATAATGAGAAAGTGCAGTAATAGTTCTGAATATATAGTCAATACATAACTTCTATAGAGTGCTAGGCACTAGGAATAAACTCCCTTTTCACAATAAAAATTGACAGATGGAGATTCCTGAGTCTCTCTTAGCACAGAAAAGGCGTAGTAGTGGGATCTGGCGAACTCTTTAGCCACCACAGAGGCTGAAAGTATCACAGCTCTGAAGTCCTTGGTCCCCCCAACCTTGGACCTTAGACCCCAATCAAGACTGAGAGGACACAGCACAGGTGGGTGTGCATGGCAACACTGATGCTCTGTCCCAAAGGGCCAGAGGTGGCAGGGAAGGGGCTCTGGGTGCAGCTGCATACCTCTGCCTGTCTCCTGGCAAAGGCATTGTAAGCAGGATCCCAGAGAGCAGCAGCATGGCCTGGAGGTGCTGCAGTCCCTGGGCAGCTGGACTTGGAGCTCTTCTGCTGGGGCCATTTCCTGGAGGGGCTCTGCTGGAAGAAGCTGGTGGTTCAGGGGCCCCAGGGCCCTCAGGGCTATGGAAGGGCTGTCACTACCTTGTAATTCCCCACAGTGAGAAGGGGCTCTCTTCATTGAGCACATGCTGTGCACTGGGTAGTGTCACACACTGAGTATGCATCTCTACTTGCTGTCTGTCTGGGTTAAGTAAGTGCAGTGATTAAACATCAATTAATTGAATTTTAAATGCATATCTCCATCTGTAAAAAAGTTGAACACGTATATAAAGTATACACATATGTTAAGATACTAACAAAACTAACAAAAACAAATATTTAAAACAGATGTAGTAAATGATGTAATAAACAACTACTATCAACTATTCACAGCATAGTGAGCACTTTAAAGCAAGATCACTTCCCATAAGGATAGTGACTGTGAATCTGTACATTAATGTTCTCAATAATTTCTAGGTTTTTGAATGACATTGAAGGGGTAGATTTTGTGTAGCTATTATCTAGCTGACAATTTCTACCAGGTGCTTCAGTGTAGGCTCTGGTATTTTCTTCTTTCCTTCCTTCCTTCTTCCCTTCCTTCTTGCATCTCTCTCTCTCTCTCTCTCTCTCCCCATTTTATTTTCTTTCTTACAAAATCTAACTCTGTTTCCCTAGGGTAGAGGGACCTAAAGCTATGATAGCTCACAAATTCTAACTCTTGGCCTTAAGAGATCCTCTTGTCTCAATCTCCAGAATAGCTGTGACTACAAGTATACCCCCCAGCATACTCAGCTAATTTTTCTATTTTCATTAAAGACAAGATATCACTTTTATCAGGTTTGTCTTCTAAGCTCAAAGGATGTCCTGCCTCAGCCTCCCTGCCTGATTGCCAGAGTGGTAGGATTATATGTGTCAGGCACCACACCTGGCTTAAAAAAAAAAAAAAAAGATAAATTTGAAATATTTATACCACATTACTGAAAGAGCTCAAGGATATCTCATAATTAAATTTTCAAACTCATCCTAGAAAATATGCTACATACCTCATTGCTGAGTATCACTATGGTTACCTTCCATGTACTCACCTTTGGTAGCTGTCTACAAGGCCAGTGCCTAGTCAACACCTCAAAGTACTCATTCCAGGATGAGTTGGAGAACTTAATTGGTAAATCTAGGACAATGACAGCTCTGACAGTCATTCCAGTAAGTGTTCTAAAATTGGTTTGAAGGACTATCTAGGCCTTGGAGTCTTTACATATCTTCCCAGGAGGAGTACTTTGAATATAACCATCATGATATTCATCAATGGGATCTATAGCATATTTTCTAGGATGCTGTTTTAGAACTTACTTCTCTGACCTTGTAGGATGACCAATATAATAAAAGAAATACTGTATAGTAGTTATTGAGTAAGAGCCCTCAATATAGCATTAACATTTGTCTCCAATAAATAAATCTGTCGAACATAAAATGAAGAAAACAACTATGGAGAATCCACGACTTGAAGGAATAAAATTGTGAATTTAGTGAAAAAATTGTTGAAATACTTTTAATCCACAAAAGATAACAGAGAAGTAATAAGAAAAGAACTGAGCTTAAGTGTTAAATCCCTTTCAGCAGGGCGGTGCCTGTGGCTCATCGAGTAGGGCGCTAGCCCCATATACCAAAGGTGACAGGTTCAAACCTGGCCTTGGCTAAACTGCAAAAATCAGAAAAATAGTCGGGCGTTGTGGTGGGCATCTGTAGTCGCAGCTACTCGGGAGGCTGAGGCAAGAGAATTGCCTAAGCCCATGAGTTGGAGGTTGCTGTGAGCTATGTGACACAACGGCACTCTACTGAGGGCAATAAAGTGAGACTCTGCCTCTACAACAAAATAAATAAATAAATAAGTCCCTTTAAGCATACACACAAAGAAACTTTTATTTAATTGATATTTGGGTTACAGATCTTAATAGAAGTGCTAAACCAATGACAATATGTAAATTATAAAACTCAAACAGAGTCAAGATGGCCATCTGGAGTCAGCTTTTCACAGAGGCTCCCATCCAGAAGGAGAGTTAAAGGACAGAAGTTTAGCAAGTAAACTGATGGTTTGGAGCTGAGCCAAGACAGAAGATTGAAGAATGCACATTAACTCTGCTAAGGCAAGCTGCAAACCCAAAGATACAACCACAATGTACAAAATCCATTACCAAGTGGAAGGGAGTTCCCTCCCCCATGAGAACTGCTCGCACTATACTCCATACAAACAAGCAAGCAGAGTTCAAATGTCCTCCCATTTCATCCCACAGAAGATACCCTCTAAATACCAGACCTCTTTCCCCTACTAGGGGGCCATGGCATTCTCTTGTCAGGCATTAAACAGTATAAAACTGCACATGCTCTCTATCGGCAACTCTGAACTCTCAGCACTCCCCTTCACTCTCACCCTGAGATCTGAAAGCCTGTCTGTCCCCCATGGATTCCAGATTCTTGAGCATTATCTCGAGAGGTGGGGAGAGGGCAAGGGCTGTTGCTGTTCTGTGCTGATTCTGTGGCACAGGAATAAGGAGAAGATGGTCAAACCTACAGTAGCAGTGGTTCCCTGAGGCACAGAGCAGCAGCACCACCGGCGAAAACAATAGGGCTCACACCCCTGGGGATATTTTGGAAGTATACTATCTGTCTCTCTGGGCAACCACAGGCATCTTCTCTGGTGGCAGCCACTGGCAGAACAGATCTGGGATGGAAACACAGTCCCCATGAATAAAGGGTATGCATGAGGTGGTACCAGCCTGGGCGGAGGGCAGGGACTAGAATACGCACACACAGAAATGGCAGACTCCCAGGGTGTGGCAGACCCAGAGGACTGCTTTACTAAGGCTAAAAAGCACCCATCCCTCGGGGATCATAGCTGAGACAAAGGAGGATAGGCAGAGGCTGGAACTGACAGCTGAGTGTGAGCTCTAACTGAACCTGACCCAACACTGCAAGACTGCAGCTGTGACTGGACACTGGCACAGACCAGGGCTGAGTTGCAGTTTCTATGAACTCAAACAGTGTCTAATCTGCAGGGGAATCAGGGGAAAAAAAAAATTGGCAAAGTTATTCTGTTCTGTCAGCAACATCAATTAGGGGTGGGGCTGGAACCTAGTGAACCACCCTAACCTCCAGTAAGCACCCGAGGTTGTCAGGCCTCATCTCCTCCTACCAAATAGTGGCAGAGAGCAGCAACCTGGTGAGGAGACATAAATGTGACTCAGGCAGACCCAAAAGCCTGGAGCATCTTCTCATTGGAGGGAACTGGGTCACAGCCCTGCAGGGTTCCAGTGACTGGGTGTGACAGAGGTGCAAGGCAGGGAAGGAGGCCCCCACCTTCCAAGACTAGTTTATTTGCTGTGGGTCCCTTTGACCTCTTGGAGCACCACAGTGAGTCATACTTGAGCTGCCAGTAGACCTCTGCTACCTATATGCCAGAGACATTTTGAACTCTCCCACCTGAGACTGGTGCTGAAAGGGACAATTGATTTGGGCCTCTTTAACTGGGCCAATCACCTGAGGACTACCCAAAGTGGTATCCTGGGTGTGTGGTTGTGGGAAGATTTGATTTGCCTTTTCCAAACGTTCCCTGAGTGGGGTGGGGTGAATTAACTGCTGGTATTTCTCCACAGCTGAGACTTCAATGCAGAGTAACTGATACACTAGGGTAGGAGACCAGCTGAAAATAAGAACGAGCCACTTAGCCCCACTACACCAAGAAAGTCCCCAGTTTCTCAGGCCATAGCATTGTACGGGTACTTGACAAAACTCTAGGGGAAAAGGCACAGACACCATTCCCAGCTTTTGGAAAAATGGCTAGTTAATCAGTACTCCTGGAGCCCCCAAGAAAACTTCTCCTTATCCGTTCATCTAGCCAAATGGTGTAAAATAAACATGGGGCAGATTCAGCAGAAGAACTCTGGTAACATGAATAACCAGAGTAGATCAAGCACCCCCAAGGAAGGATATGGCAAACAAAACTAAAGCTCCCATTCATAAACAAAAGGCTGAGATGTCAGAAACCAAATTCAGAATTTGGATTGCAAATACATCAACAAAATAGAGGAAAAGTGGGAATTAGAAATTCAAGGAGCATTTCAAAAGTTGTCTCAGGAATTCAATGAATTCAAAGACAAAATCACCAAAGATTTTGACACATTGAGACAAGAATTTGTAACCCTCAAAGATCTGAGAAATATAGTAGTATCCCTCAGTAACAGAATGCAGCAAGCAGAAGAAGGGGTTTCTGACATTGAATACAAAGCTTTTGAATGCTCACAAACTCTCAAAGAGGAAGAGAAATGGAGAGCAAAAAATGGATCATATCCTCAGAAAGGACAATTCAAAGAAAAATAATATTCTCCTTATAGGAATCCCTGAAGGTGACAAAGTAGCTTCACAAGGCATGAGGTTCTTCTACATAAGATTATGAAACAGAACCTTCCAGATATGCCAAAAGATTCTGAAATTCAGATAGCAGACAGTTTTAGAAACTCAGCATGACTCAACCCGAATAAGACATCCCCCAGGCACATCATAATTAACTTCACTACAGTTAATATGACAGAAAAAATATAAAAAGCAGTCAGACGTAAGAAAATCATACCCCCACATGGGTAAGAATTTTAGAATGACTGAAGATATCTCTGCTGAAACCTTTCAAACTAGAAGAGGGTGGTCATCGACTTTTAATCTCCTAAAACAAAATAACTTTCAACCCTGGATCCGATATCCAGCTAAACTGAGTTTCATTTATGATGAAGACATTAAATAATTTGATGAAATTCACATGTTGAAGAAATTTGCCATAAGTAAATAAGCTATCCAAGATATTCTCAGACCTATCCTCCATAATGACCAGTGCAATCCTCCACCACAAAAGTAAACTCACTCAAAAACTTTTAATCAAATTCCAACTTCCACAGTAGCAAAAGGTTGAAAAACATCCACTGGACTTTGGAAAACTCAATACCCAAAATTCTACCAGACTTATCAATATTCTCAATTAATGTGAATGGCTTAAATTGTCCTCTAAAGAGGCACAGGTTGGCTGACTGGATACCAAAAGTCAGGCCAGGTATCTGCTACATATAAGAATCTCATCTGACCTTAAAAGGTAAATATAGACTCACAATGAAAGGATAGACATGTATATTCCAGGCAAATGGAAAGCAGAAAAAAGCAGGTGTTGCAATTTTATTCTCAAATACAATAGACTTTAAACCAACAAAAGTAAGGAAGGATATGGATGAACACTTCATATTTGTTAAGGGTAAAACTCAATACAATGATATTTCAATTATTAATATTTATGCACCCAACCAGAATGTGCTTCACTTAATAAAAGAGACTCTAACAGACTTGAGAAATTTGATTTCCTCCTGCATCATAATAGTCAGAGATCTTAACACTCCTTTGACAGTGTTGGATAGATACTCCAATAAGAAGCTTAACAAAAAAAAATTCAGATTTAAACTTAACCATTCAACATTTGGATTTAACAGACATCTACAGAACATTTCCTCCTAACAAAACCGAATACACATTCCTCTCATCAGCCCATAGAACATACTCCAAAATCGATCATATCTTAGGTCAGAAGTCTAACCTCAGCAAAGTTAAAAAACATAGAAATTATTCCTTGCATCTTCTTGGACCATCATGGAATAAAAGTTGAACTTTTCAACAACAGATATCTGCCTACTCATAAAAAATGGAAGCTAAATAACCTTAGGCTGAATGATAGCTGTGTCATAGATGAGATTAAGAAGGAAATTACCAAATTTTTGAAACAAAATGATAATGAAGACATGGATTATCAGAACCTCAGGGATACCACAAAGGCAATCCCAAGAGGGAAATTTATAGCACTGCAAGCCTTCCTTAAGAGAATGGAAAGAGAAGAAATTAACAATTTAATGAGACATCTCAAGCAACTGGGAAAGGAAGAACAGCCCAATCCCAAACCCACCAGAGGAAAAGAAATAACTAAACTTAGAGTAGAATTAAATTAAATTGAAAAAAAAAAGGATTATACAACAGATTAACAAATCAAAAAGTTGAGTTTTGAATAGGTCAACAAAATAGATAAATGTTTGGCTAACCTAACCAGGAAAAAAGAGTAAAATCTCCAATTTCATCAATCAGAAATGATAAAGATGAAATAACAACAGACTCCTCAGAAATTTGAAAAATCCCTAATGAATATTACAAAAAACTTTATTCTTAGGGACGGCACCTGTGGCTCAAGGAGTAGGGAGCCAGCCCCATATGCCGGAGGTGGCAGGTTCAGGCCCAGCCCTGGCAAAAAAAAAAAAAAAAAAAAAAAAAAAATGCAAAAAAAGAAAAAAGAAACTTTATTCCCAAAAAAATGAAAAAATGAAGGAAATTTACCAATACTTGGAAGCACATTGCCTTCCAAGACTTAGCCAGAATGAAGTAAAAATGTTGAACAGACCTATATCAAATTCTCAAACAGCATCAACTATAAAAAAATCTCCCTAAAAAGAAAAGGCCAGGACCAGATGGCTTCACATCAGAATTCTATGAAACCTTTAAAATGGAACTAGTACTATATTACTCAACCTCTTCCAAAATACAGAAGAAGAAGGAATACTAACCAACACATTCTATGAATCAAACATCACCTTGATCCCCAAACCAGGAAAAGACCCAACAAGAAAATAAAATTATAGACCATATCACTAATGAATATTGATGCAAAAATATTCAACAAGATCCTAAAAAACAGTATCCAGCAACACATCAAATAAATTATACACAATGATCAAGTGGGTTTTATCCCAGGGTCTCAAAGCTGGTTCAATAAACATAAATCTATAAATATAATTCAGCACATAAACAAATTAAAAAACAAAGAACCTATGATTCTCTCAATTCATGCAGAAAAATCTTTTGATAATATCCAGCATCCCTTCATGATCAGAACACTTCAGAAATTTGGTATAGAAGGAACATTTCTTAAACTGATAGAGACCATCTACAGCAAACCACAGCCAATATTGTATTGAATGGAGATAAATTGAAATAATTTCCATACAGATCAGGAACCAGGCAAGGTTGCCCATTGTCTCTATTGCTCTTTAACATTGTAATGGAAGTTTTAGCCATCGCAATTAGGGAAGAAAAGCCGATCAAGGTATCCATATAGGGTCAGAAGAGATAAAACTTTCGCGCTTCACAAATGATATGATTGTATACCTGGAAAACACTAGGATTCTACTACAAAACTCTTAGAAGTGATAAAGGAATATAGCAATGTCTCGGCTAGAATATCAACACTCATAAATCTGCAGCCTTTATATATACCAACAACAGTCAAGCTGAAAAAACAATCAAGGACTATTCCATTCACAGTAGTGTCAAAGAAGATAAAATATTTGGGAGTTTACCTAAGAAAGGACATGAGAGGTCTCTACAAAGAGAACTATGAAACGCTAAGAAAAGAAATAGCTGAAGATATTAAAAAATGGAAAAACATACCAAGCTCATGGCTGGGAAGAATCAACACTTTTAAAATGTCCATACTACCCAAAGCAATATATAATTTTAATGCAATCTCTATTAAATCTCCATTGTCATACTTTAATGATCTCTAAAAAAATTATACTATGTTTCTTATGGAATTAGAAAAAGCCTTGAATAGAAAAGATATTACTCAGAAATAAAAACAAAGCAGGAGGAATTATGCTACCAGACTTCATACTATATTATAAATTGATAGTGATCAAAACATAATGGTACTGGCACAAAAGCAGAGAGGTAGATGTATGGAACAGAATGGACAACTAAAAGAGGAACCCAGCTGCTTACCATTATTTGATCTTTGACAAGCAAATTAAAAAACATTCAGTGGGTAAATGATTCCCTATTTAAAAAATGATGCTGGGTTACCAGGCTGGCGACCTGTAGAAGACTGAAATTAGACCCATACCTTTCACCATTAACTAAGATAGACTTTCACTGGATTAAAGATTTAAACTTAAGACATGAAACTACAAAAATACTAGAAGAAAGTACAGGGGAAATTCTTAAAGAAATTGACCTGGATGAATATTTTATGAGGACGACCCCATGTCAATTGAAGCAGCATCAAAAATATACTACTGAGACCTGATCAAAATAAAAAGCTTCTGCACAACCAAGAGCACAGTAATTAAAGCTAGCAGATAGCCCTCAGAATTGGCGAAAATATTTGCAGGTTATGTCTCCGACAAAGGTTTAATTACCAGAATCCACAGAGAACTCAAATGTATTAGCAAGAAAAGAACAAGTGATCCCAACTCAGAGTGGGCAAGGGACTTGAAGAGAAACTTCTCTGAAGAAGACATAGGAAAAAAAAAAAGACTCATCATCCTTACTCATTAGAGAAATACAAATGAAAACTAATTTGATATATCATCTAACTCCAGTAAGATTAGCCCACATCACAAAATCCTCAAACCAGAGATGTTGGCGTGGATGTGGAGAAAAGGAAACACTTCAACATTGCTTCTGGGAATGGAAACTAATATGTTCCTTTTGGAAAGATGTTTGGAGAACACTTAGGGATCTAAAAATAGACCCACCATTCTATCCTATACTTCCTCTACTAGGAATATATCCAGAAGACTGAAAATCTAATTATAACAAAGATATTTGTACCATATTGTTTATTGCAGCCCAACTCATAATTGCTAAGTCATGGAAGAAGCCCAGGTGCCCATCTACCCATGAATGGATTAATGAATGTGGTATATGTACACCATGGAATATTATGCAGCCTTAAAGAAAGATGGAGACTTTACCTCTTTCATGTTTACATGGATGGAGCTGAAGCATATTCTTCTTAGCATAGTATCTCAAAAATGGAATAAAAAGTATCCAATGGGCTCGGTGCCTGTGGCTCAGCGGGCTAAGTTGCCAGCCATGTAAACCTGAGCTGGTGGGTTCGAATCCAGCCTAGGCCCACCAACCAACAATGACGGCTGCAACCGAAACAAAAATAGCCAGACGTTGTGGCGGGCACCTGTAGTTCCAGCTACTTGGGAGGCAGAGGCAGGAGACTCGCTTGAGCCCAGGAATTGGAGGTTGCTGTGAGCTGTAATGCCACGACACTCTACCCTGGGCGACAACTTGAGGCTCTGTCCCAAAAAAAAAAAAG
>CAUYON010078606.1:0-30068 GCA_963573935.1 Arctocebus calabarensis
GCCGAGGGCGCACTGTGTGAAGGGGGTCACACTGGTGTTGGAGAAGGTGTCATGTAATGTGCTGAGGTGGCGACCTCAGTAGAGAAATGTAAAGACTGAATTGGCCTTTAAGCTAGTATGAAATCTTGGCAGAGAACATTGCAATAAATAAATGCCTTAAGAGTATTTAAAATATGCTTCCATATTTCAAAGTATAAGATACAACATGATATATTTTGTGTTTGATTGGCATTGTGTCTGGGAAGGAAGGACTAGACCTCAGAACCTTTGGAAACTGCTGTCACTAGTCTTACAGGGCAGCTTGAATCCTCACATACCTAGGCTTTGTCCCAAAAGGAAAGTATAAAAGTTGCTCTATAAAGCCATTTGTGTGTCACTGAGTAATTGCACCCCTGCTAAAACAGCAGGAGGCATTGTTGCCTGGATGAATAGCAGTGCATTTCATCCCTAGATGTTAGGAGTTGAAGAGCTCGATTTTCTTTGAGCATTTCTCTGATGACTTTTCCAAGTATTCCTGAGATTTCTATATATTATGTTTTTGGGAAATTAGGTGTGTCTGTTTTTTTAATCTAACAACTACTTTGGGGGACTTGCCCACATCTCTGGGATTTGAATGGGAGTTGTGTCCCAATTTACTGTCTTTTAGGTTTACATTTAACATGTTTCTCTTCTCTGTTCCCCTTGTTCATTGGGGGACCCCTCTCTGGCTCCTTAAAATTTGCAGCTTACAGTTAAACGCAGCAGGCAGTTGATCATGCTGCAAGTTTTTTCTGGACCTCTGGCCTTCTTACCTTGGAATCCACTAGGCTGGGGTGTGTTTGGTATCTGCTGTCCACAACTCTCCACTGTTAGCAGAATAATTTGCCATTGCACTAATCTCTTTGGAGATGAAATTCATTAGTGTTATTAAATGTTAATTTTCTTTTGCAGAAAATACAGTATGGTATCTGAATTCATTATTAATATTTAAAATATTTCCTTCCTTAACTATTTCTCATTTTCTTGGCCCATAGCTTATTCAATCCCTTTGTTTGGCAGAATTCTGCAAAATGTGTGTCACCCTCTCCTGAGATTGTTCATCCTCTGATGTATTTGTATTGATTTGTTTCAGTGGTAGCTTGTTTTAAAATATGTGTAGAGGCAAGTATTTTCTGATAAAACTGTGTAGTGCATGCTCTGTGTAGAATTCAGAGGAGAACCCAGATTCAGTGATTAACAATGCCAAAAAATGCAAGTAACTAGTCATTGTTCAAATGACAGTGGTCTGTTTCTCTTTTATGGCCTTTTAGACTTTTGTTACCCTAAAATTCCTTTTTATTGGAAACCCTTTTTCCACCTGGGTTTCTTAACAGGGTTTTTCCTACTTTAAACAATATCTACATAGAATTCTGTATTTCAAGAGAAGTAAAAAAGAATAATTTTTAGTCACTTAAAAATAAGAATTAAACAATTTTATTGATTTTGATACTTTTGATTGATTCTTGTCTAAATCCTACTTACTGTGGTATTGTGTAATTTAAGTCATTAAAATCTCTATATTTCATTTCTTTGTTATTCAGTTTGTTGTAATATGGTTTTAGGCTGATAATTTTGGTAAGATAAGAGTTAATAAGAAAGTATTCCTAATATCTTTGTGTACAAACTAATAAATTTGTGCAAGTGCTTTATTAGGATCATGTAGTAATTTTGTAAATACATTCTGCATAAAAGACACTTGGCGTGTCTTAGAATTAAAGACTAAAATTTTTAACTGGGTGAGATGGCTCACAACTGTAACCCTAGCACTTTGGCAGACCAAGGTGGGTGGATTGTCTGAGCTCATGAGTTCAAGACCAGCCTGAGAGGGAGGAGACCTCATCTCTAAAAATAGCCAGGCATTGTGGCGGGTTCCTATGCTCCCAGCTACTCTATTTGGGAGGCTGGGGCAACAAAATTATTTGAACCCAAGACTTTGAGGAGGTTGTGAGCTGTGAAGGTGTTTGATACTTAAAATTTATTGTTCTATAAGAAAATTATAATTCTTTAAGTCATTTAGATACATTTTGAATTACTAGAAATGTTCAATTTCTAATGTATTTCAAACTTCCAATAACCACTTACACAATATTAAGTTTTCACAAAATTAAAGCATTATAGCAGTTATATGGTACAGTTTACCAAATTTGTTGGGAACGGTGAGGGTGGTGGCTCATGCCTGTAATTTAAACACTCTCGGAGACCAAGGCAGGCGTATTGCCTAAGTTCAGGAGTTTGAGACCAGCCTGAATAAGAGCTAGACCTACCTGTCTCTACTTAAAATAGAAAAACCAGCCAGGCATTGTGGTGGATGCCTGTAGTCCCAGTTACTTAGGAGGCTGAAGAAAGAGGACCTCTTGAGCCCAAGAATTTGAGTCTGCTGTGAGCTATGACACCATTGCACTCTACTTAGGGTGATAGAGTGAGACTCTGTCTTAAAAAGAAAAAAAAATTCATTGGGAAAGGGGAAGCTCCAGTATTCTAAAATACTTTCAGAATTTTTTCTGTAGAAACTTTAATTGTATTATTTTATACTTAAAGCAAAAAATTTACATATTTGAATAGGTATAATCTAAAATGTGAATTTCAAAACACCCTTGGTAAGAAAATATTATAGTTACATAATCAAAACAATAAGGAAAATAATGTAATTATTTTATGTCAATAAATTAAAATGAAAATTAATTTATTGTGTTTCTAAATAACAAATACCCTTTTATTCCAAAATATTTTCTTCTGTATATGTATATTCATAAGGGCTAAGTTCAGCTAAAATTGAAACCTAGCTGATATATAATACAAAAAGTTAAAAGGGCTTTCATATGTTAAACCAATACAAAATTAACCTTCATACACTGTTTTTTATTTAGATACTTTTATTTTCTTTTCATACATTTTACCTTACATAAAAGAAGGCATTATCTAGTCAATCTAAAGTATATAAGAGAGTAATATTCAAATTTTTTTGTGATAGTTTAAAAATACCATTAGAGAAGTATAAAATGGTCTCAACAGAAGAGGATAAAAAAATTGGGAGTTCAGAGATTTTTGGATATAATGAGTCAGGGTTTCTTGAGAAAGTAACATGTGAGATCAAACTTAAAATACAGATAGTTATTAAAAGAGAGAAGAGAAATCATTAACTACAAAAGAATGTCAGGAGGAAAGACAGTAGCATTTGGGTATTGGGATAAATTCAAATATGTGAAAGAGATACCACAGGACACTTGACACGGTTAATTTGAGACAATACTTTTATGAGTATGACCGTAAAGAGGAGTTTGAGTTAGATATAGGTTAATAGGAAGGCACATGCAAATATGGTTTCAGAAAGATTTTATTGGCAGCTATCTTTAAAATGAATGAGCACCTAGCATTCTGGGAAACCAAGGCAAGTTGATTGTCTGAGCTCACAGGTTCAAGACCAGAGTGACTGTGAGCTAGAGTGAGAACTGGTCTCTTAAAAAAAATAGCCAGGCATTATTTTGGGAGCCTATAGTCCCAGCTACTTGGGAGGCTGAGGTAAGAGAATTGCTTGAGCCCAAGAATTTGAGTTTGCTGTGAGCTATGATGCTGCACCACTCTTCCAAGGGCAACAAAGTGAAACTCTGTCTCAAAAGAAAAAGAAAATGGGATGGTGACTGTGGCTCAAAGGAGTGGGGCACTGGCCCCAGATACCAGAGGTGGTGGGTTCAAACCTGGCCCTGGCCAAAAACTGCAAAAAAAAAAAAAAAAAAAAGAAAATGAATGAGCATAATGAAAACTTCTTTTCGGTAGTTGTTGAAACCTTTCATAACAATGATAATTGGGACCTAAGCCGATTTGTTGGTAATGGTTTGAAAATAATAAAGCCACTGAGAGAAACTTAGAGGCAAATGTTGCATAACTGAGCAATCAGGGACTAAGAGAGAAAGGGGTAAATAAAAATGGTTAATTCCAGCTAGTGATTCTAGGCTGTCATTTTATTATCATCAAACTTAAAGTAATTTCCATTGACATTTGCTCTTTATACCATAATTATTTTAGAAAAATATTGCCCAATGTTCAAACATTTCTCTGACTTTTTAGAATTAACTTCTTGGGTCCATTGTGATGAAGCATCTAATCCCATGTTATATAAATCCTTAGAAATTGTTTTGAAATATTATTTTCTGACTAAATATATAGTCGGTTTTGTGACTATTCTTTAGGTCCCCAGTTTTTAGATACATTGCTGAATACATGTCACTTAGATTTAAATCTGTTAATAACATTGTTCAAATCTTTTATGTCCTTAATAATTTCATGTCTGTTTACTCCATCACTTCCTTGGAGATGTATTGAAAATATCTCACAATAATTGTGAATTTGTCTATTTATACTTCAGTTACTGCTATTTGCCTGATATATTATCAAAGCATGACACAGGCTTCATAAAAATTGAGATTTATTTATTTGTCTCCTACTATCTTTTTACATTTGACATTTCTGTGCACTTATGTCTAAGGCATGTGTCTTGTAAGCAACCTATTTATTATTTAATCTAGTACAACAATCTTGGTCTTAAAGCTTCTTTATAAGGTCAAAGATATTGTCTGTCTTCTAGGCATATAAAAATGCAAATAAATGTTTTTGAATTAATAACTAAAAAATGATTCACAAACTCTCGTTTCAGTTATCTGTAGCACCAAACCACTTTCTTTTTCAGAGTATTCCCTTCCCCCCATAGTAATCAGCTATTCCCATCTGTTCTAAATTGCTTAATCACAGATGCTTGATAAAACACTTAGAAGTCTTTTCTATCATATACAACACTAAGCTTAATATCTATCTATATGTCTATCTATCTCTCCACACATGAATACACATGTGCACAAAACACACACAGGTATTCATATACTGAAATTATGTACATATCTCATTTCCTATTTCAGATCCCTTCCTTGTTCTAAAATTACTATCACAATGAGAAAAGAGGAGTTTAGCTTCATATATTCATGAAATCGATTTACTAATTTTACCGTATATAACTGAATCTCTGTAGGTTAACCATCTAAGGGACTACAACAAAATGGTCACCATATGGAGGTGATCAACATAAAGAGCTAGGTCTACTGTACTTGTACATACATACGTATGTTCCATGGAAAATCAGGTCAACTTAAGGAAGTGGTAGAGAGGTGATCAACTATGGTGTTTCCACTGTAATACTTATCATACCCTACTTTATATTTATTTATTATTTTTAATTTTTTTACATATGCATGTGTTTGTTAGGTTTTCACTTTTTGCCTTCACAGAACTAAAAAGGCTTAAAATTTAATAATAATAACAATGTTTAAGATAAGGTCTAGAAACAAAAACCTTGTAAAGAATGAATGAAGATAAATACATTCAGAAAAGAAAACAGACGATTACTGCTATTACTTATGTTTTTTTTAAATTTTTATTTGCTATTACTTATGTTTAAAGAATAAATTAATGTGAAACAATGTCCTCATATATCACAATTCAAGTGCTTGATTTCTTTGTTTAAATCTCCTAGACATAGTAAAATAGAGTGGCTTGATCTTTTTGATGGTCTATTGGTATAAAGTGAAATTGCAAGAAACCTTATGAGAGATTACCAAAAAATACAAAAACAGTATTTCAAAATGTATATTCTCTCTACACAGAAATTTAAGACATTAGATAACTACATAAATGGTTTTTATGGTACTAATGCCTAGATAACTAAAGAAGTGACATATATTTATAGTTTATAATACCTGGGTGTTTCACAAAATCAGCTAAAGTATCTCTGTTATACTTTCTCTGAAACAATGCAAGTTATATTTTGTGACTATTGTGAACTTTTGAAGAAGGATATAAAAATGTGAAATAGTTCAGTATGTACTAGATAACATATTTGCATTTTAATGGAGACATTGGGACTAGTTCATAGTTAAGAATATGATAGATGAATTTAAATCTAGAAAGTATTTTAACTAATTAGACTTGACAAAACTATTTTACACAGTTTCAAGTTTCTTTTGCTATTTTAAAAGATAGTGACACTTGTGTACGACTTAGAAACACACAGTATGGAGTTTGGACATGACAAGCACATGCATCATTTATATTTTGATTACTTTCTAAGTGCCGACGAGGTGCTGTATTCATGAATAATTCAAACCATCTAAAAGAATGGGCTTTGTACATTCCATTTCAGAGTTTTGTTTTTCAGACAGGATGTCTTAACAAAGTAAAACACGTGTCACTGATGGAATATGATGAGAAATACATCGTTATCTGACAGCTAACAATTATTCCCCTATGTATTATTCCTGTAGACTGTATAAATGATATAAAAATATGTGCAGTAGCTCAATATGTAAATCTCAGGTACATAAAAAGTAGGCAATATGTGTAATTTGTTTTGCATACAAGATAGAATAAAACTGAAATATAAGAATATAGTATGTTAGTCAATTAAATGCAATGAACTTTGCAAGTAAAATGGAAAAGGCATTATAAAAATTATGGGAGGCCATCATCGTGGGCTGAGCTCTTGAAATAACCCCAACAGACCACACCACATTAAAATCAAGTCACTCATGTGAAGTTCCATGTGACCAAACTGAAGCTAATTTGTTTGTTGACTTTCCCAGAGATCAGAGGAATGATAATAGCCAAATAGGCAAGTTTTAGTGATCATGATAAAAAGTTTCCTCTATTTTTATCCTTATAGAAAAGTAATCTCAAGTTAACCTATCAGCTTTCTTTTCTTATTGTGTCCTTTCCTTGTTCACACCTTGTAAAACCGTGTTCTGCTTTTGTCCAGTAGAACTTAAATTCCATTTTGCTAATGGAGTTTATGTAAATGCATGAATTACAAACAAAAGCCAACTAAGGTCTTTAAACTAAACTTCTTGTAATTTTGTCTTTTGTCAAACACCATAGGCACACATTTTCATTGTAAAATCCTTGTTTCCCATTTTCTTAAAGATAGTACCCAAACATTCAGAATACATTTTCATACTTAAGTTCACTATATGATTTTCTCGATTCACAATAAATTTATTCCTATGTGCTTTTTATTTCTTGAATAAAGAACACAAAATAAAATTTATGAAAATTAAAATTAAACAGGAAAACCATTATCTTTTTCCAGACATAGATATTCCCAGTATAGGGTGAAACCACAAAGTAGTATATTTATACATTATTTAATTTGCCAGTCATTAATTTTAGTTTAAATTATTTATTTATAGGGTGAAAGAAGCAGCAATCTGGAAATACTGATTTAATATATTCTCAATAACTGATAACTTTTCAAAAGCCAATTTCACTAGGTCAGTATGAATGTCTGGCTTCAGAACATTGTTATTCTTACTAGATTAACTGGGTAGACTTCATTCCAATTCTATATTTACTTGATTTATTTTTTTGGTTTGTAACTGAGCATTATTCTCTTTGTTATTCAAAAGCATATATACATTCTCTATAATTATTTATAAACACATATTAATTGTATTGTTATTTGTATAATGTGTAATTAAAATATGCATTTATGAATAATTTATTGCTTTGAGGAGTAACTTCTAATGGTTTATAACTGCAAAGGTAAAAATAATTAAAAGTATATATAACCAAAGCATGCAAAGTACAAATAAGACTTCTTTCCACCTTTCCCTACTAATTCAATCACCTTCTAAGAGATATTCCAGATTACTAATGTAGTGTGTATTTTTTCAGATTTTCTATGTATATGCAAGTAACATATACATTAATCTTAACATAAATTATAATATGTTGATACATTTTTTCATCTTGCATTTTTTTCACTTGTTAACTTATGCTAGAGATTGAACTAGTCTTCATTCTATTCAATATAATAGTATTCCATTATAGGACTCCACTGTAATTTATTTATACTCTCTTCATCACTGTAGGCTATTGCTGAAATCTAAGGTTGAAATGAGTTAGCTTTATATTTGTATATTTGTAAGGATAGTCTAAATTTTAAAAATGTAATGACTGAAGGGGGCGTATATTGGTCTGATTTTGGTCAGCCATATGGTCAGCCATATAGAGGATTATGAATTTGTATCTGTACGAGCAATCCATGAGCAGGTATGTTACTCAGTGATACCCTTAACACAGTATATAATTATGCCATTCCAAGCCCCAAAAGGAATTCTGCAATGTAATTCAATTGTGACACTAACCAACCAGAGTTCTGGACTAATGAGGTGAATTTTCAAAACCCACTTAAGTTTCAATAATTTGCTAGAACTGTTCACAGAACCCAGGAATGCACTGTACTTAGAATTACAGTTTTATTATAAAGAATCTACATCAGGCAAGGCCTGGCAGGTCCAGGTTACAGCTTGCACTTTAACTCCCAGCAAAGTCACAGGACTATACTCTCCCAGAACATCAACATGTTCATAAGCCAGGAAGATACACTAATATTTTGGTCCAGAGTTTTTAATGGCTTTTCATTATGTAGGTATGATTTGATTTAATCATTAGCTATATGATTGAAGTACATCTCTAAGTTCCATTTTCTCTCTTAGATCCAGTCAGTGTTAGGTTTGCTTTTGGGAGAGAACTGTCCTGGTTCTCTTTCTCTTTCTCTGTTATTCCTCTTGCTTGGAGGAATAACAGCTACTGAGTCTCAATCTTCTTATCACAATCCATTCTTCCTGGAGACCAGCCCCTACTCTGAAAGTACCATTAGCCTATCAAATAAATTTCAATTATTAAGAAAATAATGAAGATTATTGATTCTTTGTTTCCAGGAATAGGAACTTAGACCCGCTTTATTCATTATTATATCATAGTAATCTAACACTGGTACCAACCTGATGCTTCAAAATAGCAACTCATTGTTCCTTTAGTTTTTACTTAACTCATTGTTAGTGAGGATGAGCATATATATTTTTGTCGTTTTAAACTGTTTATTTTTGTTAACCATCTAATTCTTGTCCATTGCCCATTTTTAATAGGGATTTTTACTCTAAACTTATTGATTTACAATACTAAGATACATATATAGTATATGCACATATACAAATTATCCTTCTGGCATAAATGCACTACAATTACTATTTTCAGTTGTCATTTTTTTTTTACATAGCATTCTCTTTTTCACAAGGAATTTTTTAAAAGGTAATTGAATTCATATTTTTTCATGTATGCTTGCAATATGTACATGTCAAATATATTTATAGAAGAGAATAAATGTCTAAACACAACGATTAAATAAGTGAGGTGAATGATATGTTAAACCAGTTTGAGATAAACATTCCAAATTGTACATAAAATCAGTACATTGTACCCCATAAACGCAGTAATGTACACAGTATAATCTAATAAAAAATAATAAAGTGTGAATCATGCAAATAAAAACATTGACAAAAGGTATTCAAGACAGTCACCATTTGCACCTCTGTTACTTACCTGAAAGCCAGTCAGCCACAGAGCCTCTTTGTGAAGGTCATATTGCAAGTCAACTAATAGGAAAAGAACATGGTTTCTTTTTCAGCAGCAGGAGATTATTCCAAAGCCATGATTAGCATTCATCATCTTATTTTTTCACCCCTCATGCTGTAAAAGACTTCCTTCACTCTTCATTTGTATTTTGGCTGGTCTAGTTTGCTTACCAGGTAGGTAGGCTTAGATTTCCTTCTCCAAAAATTATGAGGTTTTATTTGGCCTGCCTTTGTTCTTCTGTGGTTGCTGCAATTGCCACATTTGATGTTATCACCTTCCCCAACCAGGTACCTCATAGATACTGACAGATACTAGCCAGTATACCCCTCAATTTTGTAACTCTTTTTTTTTTTTGTCTGATGGTTGAGGTTGACTGGTAAGTATGCAAAGTGATCAAAGAGTAGTTGTCAGTTTAATTTCTGCAGAACTTTGGTTGTGTCCCCTGGAGGAAGTATTTTGATAGAGGCAGCTAAGACAACTATCTAAATCCAACTGAGACTAAGGTAATGGGGAGGAAAGCACAAATTTTCTAAGTTATTTATTAAAGTTATGGTGAGAGGAGCCAATAGTTCTTCCATAACCCAGTCCCTAGACTCTTGTATTCTAGCTGTTAGGAACCTATCACCATTTATAAGCAACTAACAAAACACCAACAAATCAGTAGAGTGATATTCCTCAGGTGGTGTCTCAGTTGAGCCCTTAGCCCTTGTCCACTCTGACATCAGTGGTCAGTCAACTGTGTAGGGCCAGTGGAAACTATGAACATGGGCCACAGTTGGATTTGCCTTACAGCAAAGTGATTCCCTTATTCTGGGCCAGAGTTATAGGAACTACCGTGCCAGTTGAAGACATCTTTTTTTTTTCTTCAAACCCACACATTTTATTGTTGAAAGCCATGTAAGCAGTTGAAGACATTTGATAGCAAATGTATTATTGTAAACATATATTCTGGGTTTGTGATTGGGAAGTGAGTTGTATGACGGGGCAACTGGAAGAGGAAATAGATGACAAGATTGCTGCTTCCAGTGCAATTGTCTGCCCTTTTTAGAAATGTTGACCAGATTATAGGGAATCCAAATGTCTTTAAGTAGAAAATAAATAGATTAAGAAAGCAACCAGATGCTTAACACATCATCAGTGACTGTTATTTCTTCTTTCCCTTTCTCATTTCAGATTTAAGTATACAAGGTATTTTTTGTTAACAGGAATATGACAGATGTGTAGCATTTATTGTAAACTGATGTTGGAAAAGTCACATATTTGGGGCATGAATCTCCATTGTTTTGGAATGTTATGGCAAATACTAAAGGAGTAAAATTGAGTTCAGGAGTTGTAATACTAAAGTTAGGTCGATGTGATTCTCTGAGTACTGGGCTTTAATTTTCAGAAAAGTAAAACAGTTGTTCTATAAATGAAAATTCTAATATACATCATTAAATATATCCTTGTTCTTTAATATCTTGTAGGTAATAATCATATAAAAGTAATTTAATAGGATACTAATTGGGATTCTATTTTATAATTGAAAATAAAAGTGTAATAATAAGAATGTACTAACACTTTTTCTCATTACCACTGAAAAATGTCTAATTAAAATGCTCTTAATGATGTTTTTTAAATTTTATCCACATAGAATAGAAAAGAGAGAGAAAATATTATTTTAACATATGCTTTTTGACTAGATATCTATAGCAAATTTTCAAAGAGCTCTTCACATTCATCTAAATCCATTTTGTAAAACATTTTGTTATTTACTTAATATATAAAGCTTAAGCCACATTTTGATAAATGTCCAAATTAGGAAAAAGTAAATTAATTAATGACTTCAGTAGTTTTGTTTAGGTATATATAGCAAAAGACAAATTTAATTTTAAATTTGTCAGAATTTTAATCTTACAAAAGCTATCTGATATGAATTTCATGCTTTTATATCCACATAGAAATTACTTCTCAATAAGTCAGAAGTTGAGTTTTTAGGATTTAAATGTGTTGTTTTATTTTCTTTTTAATAATGTGTAAGTTGATACATGACAATCTTTGCTTTGTGCATTATAAATACTACAATATATGCTTAACATTTGAATCCGCATGTCATTCACATCTATTGTTTCTATAAAATTTTTCAAATAGAGCCTTAAAGCTGCTGAATACCAGTTTAATTCCAAATTTCATTTCTTTCTGAATTGCACTATCCTTCAGTACTACATCATCATCACAGGTCATTGCACAGATGAAATTAATCTGATAAAACACCTGTGTGACAGAGAAAATGATATATTAGTGTGATTCATCATTAATGAACATCATCAGCCCATGATCTATTAGTGTATTGCTCAAAGGATGGTGTCATTAGGAAAGAGTGAGTTCCTAGTGTTAAATTCTGGTGTGGAAGGCAGTAGCTAGAGCATGTCATAACCCAGGAGGTAGCAAGTAGATGTGCCAATAGGAAATCAAATTCCCTAGATCTTTTTTTCTTATTTAAAAGTGTCAGATTTACATCTTTGCTAATAAGGTTTAGTGCCCCAGGGCAACATTAAGTGGTCCTGATTATTCATCTACTATTAATTGCTTATTCATCCTTTGTAAATTTTATCACTTATGAAGAATCCTTACACATGCAACATCTCACTAATTAGAAACACAAATAATTTTATTTGAAGGTAAAATGAAGAAGAACTCAGAATAGTTATTAAAAAATAATTTTGCAATGTTATCTCTTCAACTACTAGATCTAAATGTACCACACACTAACCTCAGTTGACTAGCTTATGATTTCTAGATTTGGTAGAAAGTCACCCCAAGATGCCTGTATTTGAGTAATCCAACCAGCAAATTTAAGATAATTTTATAAAAATATTAAGATATTTTTATAGGAGAATTTTAAATTACACATTGGTAAACAGCAAGCTAATTTGAAGACTTTGAAACATTCTAAATAGATTTTTTAATATAAACATAACTACTTTGCTCTATTGGTTTAAACTATGACTGAAGTTATAATAACTATATTATTTTGAATGGAAATTAAAAATTCCTTCTCTCTCGAAAATATTTGATCGATGAAAAACAGGGATTTATCTTCATGACTCATTGTCTCATCTCCAATATAAGATAGAAACTAGCACACACTAGACTCTCAAGATTTTCTCTAATTAATTAAGTCATTTAACTTGATATCATTATTAAGTAGCCCCAGACCCTGTAGATCACGCAAATAGATTCTGTGTATGTGTGGTTTGGACCATTATTTAAGTAATTCTCTTTCCAATATTAGAAGTATATTGTTGATACCCTCACTAATTTTCTTATCTATATCAAAAAATAAATATAGTGATACTCTTTCATTGCAGTCTTATAAATTAATAATTTGCCATACACATAAAAAAGAAAATTTCAATAGTCCAGGCATGCATAGTGTGAAAATAAAATTTTATCAAGGTAATTCATACTTATAGGAAGAAATAGTAAATGACCTTAATGAGACTTTTGGTCCAGATAAGATTTCTACCCCTTCTCCATACTAAGTACAATTATAAATCCTTGAAATTACAACAAAGGCAAGCAGAGGAAAAGTTTGTAAGTTAGTAATAAGAAGGTTAATTGATTTTTGGACCACCAAACTGAAGGAATAATGTGCAAGCAGGGGTGCCATATAGCCTCATCCACTAGAGGAAGGCTAAGCAGACCAAGACTTTTTCCACTCATGCAGCAGCAGCAAGCAGCCCAGGTAGTTCGTTCTTCCCTAGAATGAATAGGAGATCTGCCCAAAACACCAGGCTTATTTGTAAGATCATCAGGAAAGCTTCTACTTTCCCAGAAATCCTGGGGCTCCTTGATGTGATAACGCCAAACCACATGGGATGGGCAAGAGAGACCACAGCAACAGTCTTGTCTGGGAAGCCACAGTGTTCTCCTGACAAATTCCTTCCTACCCCTCATTTGGAGATCCTGAGGAGGGCAGGATGAAGTCAGGGAAAGAACAAGGCAGGAAAAGTGCTCTCATCCCTCACAAGCAGAGAGAATCATCTGATGAATGTCCAAACAGGTCACACTTATTCGCCCCATGCAGACTCACTGATAAAAGCAGGGAAATTGGAAGGAGAAATAGAGCCACAGCTGGTGACCTGGCCCAGAGAATCCTGTTCTCTCTTTAGACCTGAATGACACCCCCCCTTCTTTCTCTGGTTACACTGGGGCAACTGTGGGGCCTGGGTAAGGAGAACTTACCACAACAGTTCTCGGCCCAAGGAAGACTCTTCATTTCCCAGAGTTGGGGATTTTCTTCCTTCACTAAAAAATACCTGGGGATCCAGTCAGGAAAATCCCCTTCTGCCTACTCAGGTGGCCCAACCAGGGACCAACAGATGTCTTCATGGCATCAGATAAACCAAGCTGAATAAAATAGTACCACAAAGACTCTGAAAATAACCCATCATTGGAATCAGAACTTGCAAAGTAAGTAAGCCAGTATCTAAATGCTAAGCCTGAACATAGCATTTCAGCTTCTACAGGAATATATTTAAGTAGAGCCTACAGTCTCCTAACATAACAGATAAAATGTGCAGGATACTATTAAATCATCTGTCATATCAAAACACCCAAAACTATACTTTAAATGAGAAAAGATAACCAACTGACTTGAACAGTGTGATAAATCAGATGTTTGGAATTATCTGCCATCAAAGAATGCTCCAACAATCAATTACACATTTTGTTGCAATAAATGAGAAAACAGGAAATCTCAGCAAAGAAAAATCCAAATAGAAATTATAGACCTAAATTTTGAAAATTATGAAGAAAGATCCAATTGGAAATTATAGAGCTGAATAATATACTGACTGATTTTTTTTAATTGTTGTATCAGTTAATTATTGGATCAATACAGTGGCAATGACAGGGAATAGAATCTGTGAACTTGATCTAATTCACCCAATTCAAAACTTACCCAATCAGAGCAACATAGACAAAATAGACAGGGAGAAAATAAGAAAAACAACAATAACAAACTTCAGAAACATGCGGGACAACAAAAGAGCTGACATTTATCTCATCCACATCCAGAAGAAGAACAGGAAGGGTGTTAAGATGGAAAGAATTTTGGCAGAAATAATGGCGCGATAATTTTCCAAATTTGGTAAAACAAACAAGGCAGAACTACAGATTCAAGAAACTGATTGAATCCTAAAGGCAATAAACTCCAAAAAATCTACAGCAAAGCATAACATAATTAAACTTTTGAAAACTAAATTGAAGGAAATATCTTGAAAGCTGTCACACAGAAACAACTTATAAGGAAGTACCTATGTGAATGTCAGCAGATTTCTCATCTGCACCCCTAATGTTCAGAGGAAGCAGCATAACATCTTTCAAGTGCTTGAATAAAAGCAAAGCAAACAAAAAATAAGAACCAACAACAAACAAATGAAAAATAAACCAATCCTTAACCTTTAAATTCTATATTTGTTGAAACTAACCTTCATGAATCAAGAGGAAATTAACACATCTCAGATGAAAAGAAATTAAAAGAATTTATTACTAGTAGACCTCCCCTTAAAGGGCAGTTAAAGGAAGCTCTTTGGACTGAAAGAAAATGATGAAAGAAACAACTGTGGAACATCAGGAAGAAAGAAGGAACTAGAGAAAAAAACAGATACAAGGGTACAAAAAATAGGCTATCCTTTTCTTGATGTATGCTAAATAACATCATTTCTTTTATCCCACCTCACCTTTGTTCATTATACCTTGGTCTCCTGCCTTCTCCTCAATGACTCCATGATTTCAGCCTATTAGGTCTAAAGTGGAAAAATACCATGTTAAATGCCTGGCAAAATTCTGGGCCACAAGTCCTCAACAAAATGGGGTAAACCTAGTTCACTCCCAAGATAGATGGGAAAGTACTCACTGACTTCTTGCTTGACTAACTCCCCTGAGAAACTGACCAGGAGGTACCAACTATCCCTGGACTGACCTTTGAGAAATGCCAGGTGGGAAAAGTACTGAAACAAAGAAATATGGACTAACAGCAAAATTCTGCTTCTGTACGATACTTGCTAACCTACCCAGATGCTCCTGGACAGGCTGTGTGCCAACCAGGATGCAAACCAAACCTTAAAAATTCGACCCTCTAAGCACTCATGGCTGCTGTCAGGAACCCCATGTTGGAATACCCAAGCAGTCACCAGCTGACTTTTCAATAAAAGGACTCCTCTTTAAATTTGACTTGTCTGGCGGTGTGGTCTTTGAGAGACTCCTGGGCATAACAAGCCTTATTCTCATCCAGCGTAGGGCTTTTGCACTGAGTGTACTGCTGTGTGAAGGGCTCTTTCTTTTCTTCATCCTTTTCCCATCGCAAAGCAAGACTACCCTTCCAACTTTCAATCTGAATATCAGTTTCTAAGACTCTACAAAATAGTCTAGGTAGAGTGACTTATTTGTTTAGATTGTTTGTTTATTTTCTACCTCCAGAGACTATTTGTTTCCCCAGTGACACTGCTTCATTAGTAATTATGTGTGAACTTGGCTCATGTTAGTTGGCTAACTAGACTGAGAGCTCCGTTGGACAGTTATTTCTGCTGCATCCGTTACTGTGTGCCCAAGGCCCAAATGCAGACTTGGCGTGCAGCAATTCTCTCTTTGCTTGTCCTGTACCCTTCTCCTCTTGTGCTCTTCTTCCCTCTGTTTCTCTTTCTTCTCTTCCAAGTCCTCAGGAACAACACAAGGCTTTTCTTCTATAATCAATCTCTCTCTCTGTACCATTTCTTTCCAATTAGCCTTTAAATCTCTCCAATTGTCCCTTAGTAAAACCAAGTGACACACAACAAAATCTAAACCCCAGACTCTTCTTCACTCTTTGGGAGTAATGCTATCTTTTTTCCTCACAGATATGGTAGCTGTCTATGCTTGTTAATCCCATTTAGTCAGCCACCTGCTCATTGAGTTCCCAGTCCCTAACCTGTGTAGGAACCAAGGGTTTGGACCTCTGAAGTTAAACTGAAAAATCAACTTGCAAAAGGCAGATTATTAGGAAAAAAGGCATAAATTTATTTAATTTGTATACATAAGAGCTTTCAGTTTAAGACTCAAAGACACAGGGGAAATTGTCCATTTATAGGCTTGGATTCAACAAAGAATATATGTAGAATATGGTTGGACAGAAGTTGTGTGATTGAATGCTTATATACCAAATACAGAAACCCAGCAAATCCTATGTGTCTGGATTCTTCTTAGCCCTTTAAGCATGCATTCCTTCCTTCAGTGTATGGGTCAGGGTCCTCTGGAATAGAGGTCTTATGCCCTACATTCAAACAAGGTAGAATAGATAATTTTTTTTTTTTTTTTTTTGAGACAGAGCCTCACATTGTCGCCCTGGGTAGAATGCTGTGGCATCACCGTTCACAGCAACC
Organism: Arctocebus calabarensis; assembly: GCA_963573935.1. Taxonomy (NCBI): domain Eukaryota; kingdom Metazoa; phylum Chordata; class Mammalia; order Primates; family Lorisidae; genus Arctocebus; species Arctocebus calabarensis. The sequence continues at coordinate 16,878 of CAUYON010078606.1, forward strand.
TCCAACTCAGGGCTTAAGCAGTTCTCTTGCCTCAGCCTCCCAAGTAGCTTGGACTACAGGCGCCCGCCACAACGACCGGCCATTTTTTGGTTACAGTCATCATTGCTGTTTGGCGGATGGGATGGATTAGAACCCGCCAGCTCAGGTGTATGTGGCTGGTGCCTTAGCCGTTTGAGCCACAGGCACCAAAACTAGATAATTTCTTTATGACCATTTTTTTTTTTAAACACAGAATGGTGGAGGGAAAGTTAAAGTATTATTATTTGGTTTTATGTATTGGTTTGGGGAAAAGGGATTCTGGTTTCTATAATCGCCTTCAGGTAGAGGAACTTCAGTTTCTATGGCTAGCCTTGGGGATCAATGGGCCTGATGAGAGAAAAACTTTTGCTTCTGGGGCCTCCGTTTTGGTGTAATTGTTTACTGATCTCCGACATTAGCTACAAAAACTACATTGCTAAAAGTCATTGCTACACTAAATCAGTAAATAATAAGCAGAATTCTTAGGTCTTCTCTTATCAAACCTCTCAGCAGTAGTTTCTATCTCGTCTCTTCCTATTTGGGGAGACCCACGCTTAGCCCTCATTAGATGTCTACTAACCCCTTGTTGCTATTCCTTATTGGTTCACTTTCCTCAATGCAAACATTAGATTTTGGAGTTCTCTTAGTTTAAGTCTCAGAACCATTCACAAACTCAACATGCAAATGCGTAGGTAAGTTTATCCATTCTCATAGTTGCAACAACTGCCTAGATGACGATTCCTTACAGTCATATTGCCAGTATATTAAAAAATATACCTGGCTGACCTTTATTTCTATTTCCTAGGAGGTTACCTCAAAATTTTTAGAACTTCTTAAGTGATTAGAAAGACTTTATCACTCATTGTGTGGTTTCAGACCATATTTGATGGTTTATGCAAATAAGGTAACTCAGAGTGGGCCCTTAAAGAGCTTGTGTTAATGAGATAACTCAAGATGAGTGCTGGCTATACCAAAAAGAACAACCATGTAATTAAAGGATTGAGACCTTGAGCCAAGTGTTATCAATCTGACCTCCAGACAGGGGGAAGAGCACTATAATTTGATCAATACTACATACATAAAGAAATTACCATAGGAACTGTGGGTCCTGAAGCTTGGCAATGTCTCCCTGGTTGGCAGTGCTCCATGTATTTCCACACACCAGTGTGCTGGAGGTCAATGTATCCTGATTCCACAAAGGGAAGGCAACAGAAAATTCACATTTGAAATCTTTCTAGATATTGGTCTATGCGTCTCCAGCCTCTTTCATTTCTGATTTAATTTTTTTGCTATAATAAAACTATAATCATAGATTTCAAATCTGCCTGAGTTCCATGAACTGTTATAAGAAATTAGAGGTGGAGGGTTCCCTCAAATTTGAAGCCAGCTGGTCTGAACTGAGGCATCTCTGATCTAGAAAATAGATCTTTTTTTTTTTTTTTTTTTGAGACAGAGCCTCATGCTGTCACCCTGGGTCGAGTGCCATGGCATCACCATTCACAGCAACCTCCAATCCTGGGCTTAAGCGATTCTCTTGCCTCAGCCTCACAAGTAGCTGGGACCATAGCCACCTGCCACAATGCCCAGCTAGTATAGGCTTGAGTAGGACTGTGCCCTTGGCCCATGAAGTTTGTCCTAAATCTTAATAATTGGCATCAGAATCATGGCAGTTAGCACAGTCTCTTGTCTTCTATTCCATATCATGACGTCCAGCTACCAACTACCAACTCTTGAATTGCTAAAACCATAAGTTGTTCAACCTATTCCAACTAAATTCATGATCTTTTCTAACCATTCTGTTTTTCTGCAGAGCCGCTTATATTATTGAATGACTTTAATAACTGTCGACTACTGTAAGGAAAACACATATGTCATTCTTAACTATTCCCATTCTTTTACCCAACCCTCCAAATATCTATTTTTGTTTTCTGAAGTTTAACTGTTTAATTCAAATCTAGTCGCCATATCCATTTGCACAAATAAACACTATGACACGAGTTATTATTATTACTCATTTGGATTTCTATAACAACACTTCTATATGATTTCATTTGTTCACATTTCCAATTTGCACTCTACAATCAGAAATAGTGATTGCTTCTTAAAATAAAAATCTAATCATATCCACTTCCTTACATCTTTGTAGGTACACTTAAATTCTTTAATTGCATTCAAATGCTCCTAAAATAATTGGAGCTATAATTAATGCCACAATTATGTAAGAAGATCAGAAAGGCCCTCAGGAAGTGCCTGTGGCTCAGTGGGTAAGGCACCGGCACCATATACCAAGGGTGGCGGGTTCGAACCTGGCCCCGGACAAACTGAAAAAAAAAAAAAATCAGGGCTTGTGGCGGGTGCCTATATTCCCAGCTACTTGGGAGTCTGAGGCAAGAGAATCACCTAAGCCCAAGAGTTGGAGGTTGCAGTGAGCTGTGAAGCCACAGCACTCTACTAAGGGTGATGAAGTGAGATTCTGTCTCTAAAAAGAAAAAAAAATCAGAAAGACCCAATAAGGAATCTTCCCCTGCCCCCTGCACAACTTCAGGCTTATATCAGTTCACAGGTTCCCTTTCACTGTCTTCTCTATAGAATATATTATAGTTCTGGAAGGCTCTGTCTGTTCCCTCTTGCAGGAACAACTTCATGCTTGTTATTTGCTTCTCTTGTGATATACTTCCTTTTCCTCTTTCTAAGTTACCTCCTATGAAGAATTCAGATATAACTTCAGGCCAAATTTACTAAAGGAAGTTTTCTCTGACCTCTTAAATATGATGCTTTCATAATAATATGTATTTGCTTTGTGGCATTCAGCAAGGTTAAATTTTTCTACTTAATTCTCTTATTATTCTGCCTAATGTTTCTCTAAGCAGAATGTTATCTCTATGAGACCAGAAATCATGCTTATTTTCCTCAACATTTAACCACCAGTTTTTGGTACTTAGTAAGCCTTTAATAATTTTGATTCATTTGTTCAAACATTTAATGTAAAATATGTACTTATTTCCTATTTTAAATAAATGGGAAAATAAGCAAGTAAATAGATTAACAAATCCCAAATTATATTCTCATATTATCAAAGTAGATATTCAACTAGCAGATGCTAATATTTTATACAGAAAATAACACATTTTAACACGCTAAGCAGAAAATCATATATGCTAGAAACAGATGCTGTGATTTTTTTGTAGAGCTGCATTTGGTATAAGGTATCATTCTATGAAAATATTCAAATAACATCCGTAAATCTTTCAGTATGATTGGGGTCGCTCTGTCTTTTCTGATTTAAATGCATCAGCTGGACTCAGTGCATTTAGAAGCAGTTTGCTACCCTTTCAAGTAAATACAGGAATTCTTGGAGGACTGACATTTACTCTCATCACCTGTTTCTGTGTTTGTCCTGTCCTTGAATTCTCAGTTTTTGCTTTTGTGTTTAGCTTTTTGCATATGCTATCTCCTTTCTGCACAATTTTATCTCAATCCAGGATTCTGTATAAATAATTCTCTTTAAAATGACACTGACAGAAAGTATGTTTGTTTGACTTTTACTTAAATGGGGGGGATGGCAGATAACAGAGGTGCCTTATTATTGAAACACTACTCACTTACCAACTTTGTTTTGAAAGAGCTGAATTTCGCCTTTCTCGTTTTGCTTCTGCCTTCTCTCCCTTGCTGTGTTCTTTCTACTTCTTTCCCTCTTCCCCTGCTAAATTGTTCTGAATAACACATGGTCTCATATGGCTGTTAGAAACAAAAACCAAAACAATACACGAAACTTTACATGCTTCACATTATTCTCCAGTAGTTTGAATTTTATAAGTTCTTCCCTTCATGAACTATCCAGTTTTCTAACATCTTATACTCATGTGTCCCATCCAGTTATTCCAATATTAAGAAACTGTCCTCTTGTCCAGAAGAATTATAAATTTGACTTCAAAAATGGTGGGTTTTGTCATTCAATATTTATCTCTTAAAGGGGAAGTTAATAATGAAGTTAGAGTTATGAGAAAGGGATTTGACATAATTGAATTTCATTGAAAAAAGTAGTCTTCAAATTATTTAACACTGAACGTATTGATTTAAACACAATATTAATTCAATGTCATTACTACAGAATAGGAATACTCAAGGATATTTTAGAACTTTTTTCAGTTTCATTTCTCATTCTTCTTTCCAGAACATGCTAAATTATATAGTCTAATTTTGACCTCCAAACATGAAATTATCATTAATATCTTCACATTATCCTTGATTATTTTAGCACACACAAGTCAAAAGCAATTAGTTTATTAAAATAAATAGAAATTCATTTGGAAAAGTACGAATACATATTGGTGATGCCATTTTTTATCTTTTTATTTTCAATGGACCAATAAATGTACTCTCCTTACTTTTTTTTTTTCTGGGCACCTAATACAGTTAATTTTGGAGTGCTATAAATAAAAGTAGCTGGTTTCTGTGATACAAGCACAGAAAATAATTGTATCCCAAAAGACTCAATTTAAGGTGTTGCTCAATTAGATTTAAAGAGTTCAGGTTTTCTAATGACCAAAACATTCTTCTCATAGTAAGAGTAGGCTCTTGGAACTAACATTGACAGGGATTTTCATGTCCCAAATATTTCGGTCTAAACTCAGTAAGATCAGGTATAAACAAATGCATATCATTTTAAAATTGAGCATTTTATATCACTTTCGGATTTAGAAAAAATGAATTTAAATATCTCAATTCCGGGGAAACTTTCTTCATCCCTTCAAACATATATCACGAAAATAAAGACCAAGATATAGGCAAATAAAAACAAACCCATTTTTTCTTGCTGTAATAAATAACAAGGCTCTTATGATACACAAAAAATTGTGTGAATGATCTTCAGAGATTTATCATTCAGCTGAAAAATTTACATGGGAGATCAGAGTAGCTGCCAGTGAGCAAAAGAACAAAAGGATGACAAGGGCATCATTTCCAAACACTACATATCAGGCAAAGAATGTTAACTGAAGTACAGGATGATATTCCTAAAAGACAGTTTGATATCACATATGAAAAGCCTAGAAAAAGGAAAATTTCCACTAGTCTAGTGATATCACCTTTAAAAATGTGAATTATTTTTTCCTAAAAAGGATACAAACCAGGGTTAAGGTCAAAAATTTACTTATGAATGCATTATTTGTGAAAGAAAAAGAGTAAAATAATCAAAGTGTTCAAAAATAGATTATTGATTAAATTATGGAAATACATTACAAATAATAATTTAATGTCATGAGGAATAAATTCTTTCAAATGTTAAGTAAAAATGTAATTAAATCTGCAGATACAATATGGCAATTGTACATGTAAGTCAGCTATATGATAATATATTTGTATGGCGAAATTATGGAGTTCAATTATTTCTGTAGTTTCCATGGGAATTCTTGAATTGATTGAACATACATGTTATATTTACAATGGGATTGCAAACTGATGAAATATTCTTATTTCTAGCATCACTAGGATGTATAGAGTTGCATAGCCCTAGAGAGAGAATATTCATCAAGTAGCTACAATATATTAGGCATCATACAAAGGCTTTATAGAAAAACCTAGTTGGTGTGGGGACATGGGTAAGTGTATACATGTGGGTGTAGAAATTACACATCTATGTATATGCATATACATATACATATATGTATAACTTTTTCTAATATTGGTCCTTTTTCCCAATAGCCAAATGCTTATTTAACAAAACATTCTCATCATTTACCTTATCTGTTTAAATCCCAAAAATAACCCTAAGAAGAAAATGATATTATCCCTGCTTGACAGAATGCTCGTGAATTTTATCATGTATTATTTCTAAGCTTCATGAAATAATAAAAGATAAATAATGCTACTCAAGAACTAAAAATATATAAAAAGCGAAGTTCAGAAAGCTTTTAAAATTTCCTAAGGCCACACAACTCTAATAGTCATCAGGAATTGAGCCAGGATCTCTCTGACTTTATAATTTGATGTGACTATCAAATTTTTACAGAGAGGAAATTGAAAGCAAGGAAAGATAGAGAGAGAGTCTAGGTCACACAGTAATTGCAAAGATACAAACCAAGGTAGCATGCCTCTATATTATCAGAAGGCAGAGTCAGTTCTAATGTGGTCTTTCATGAATGGGGATAAATCAAAGATATCCAGTCCCCCATTCTTCAGTCAACCTCAACTCTGATTTACCCAATATTCTGTCCCTCAGGGCAGAAAGGACATGTTTAGATAATCAAACTAACTGCTGACAAATATAGTTTTATCTTTGCCAGCCAAATGTCTTATCTTCTGTGGATTTCATTTTCCTTCCTTCAAAAAATGATACCTACTTCATAGAAGTGGGAGTGCATAGAAAATTTGGGAAAGGCATAGTGTATGGCATAGAAGAAAAAACAACCAATAAAATTCTTTTGTCCCTGCACTTTGCCTTTGCCATCACTAGCATCTTTTCTTGATTCCCCATTTCTAAATCCTACTTATGCTGAAATGCTCCACTTAAATTCCTTCTCCTTCAGAGAAGTAATGTCTCATGGTCTGGTAAGAATGGGCCAAATGTCTATATGTAGCCTTCACACGCCCAACACAATGTTGATGGTGTTGGATCATTTAAGTACTACTCAGGATGAACAAAGAAATAAATTAATTGGTTATTTGGGTTATATATTGTCCGATGTCTTATACTCTTCATCAGCCAACTGCTTTTTTAGTGATAATCTTATGTTTTTACAATGTCTTTTAAAATATATGCATAAATGTCTTTTAAATACAGATGCTCCTTAACTTACATGGGGATGACATACCAATAAACACATTATAAATTGAAAATATCATAAGCCAAAAATGCAATTAATCTAACCTAGCAAACATTATAGCTTAACCTAACCTATCTTAAATATGCTGAGAACACTTACTTCAGCCTACATTTAGACAAAACCATTTAACACAAATCTTCTTTTATAAAAGTGTTTAATATCTCATTTAATTTATTGGATATTGTAGTGAAAATGAAAAATAGAATGGTTATATCGGCACTCACTAGTAACATACACAAGTGAAAGGAAACTTGGCCTGAGGAATGTTTGAAGCACTGAACACAAAGCTGAATGATAAGGATGCTATAGCCTCATAGTCATCAATTTCTCTCCATTGTCATCAATTTTTCTGAAAAGATTCAAGTGCAGCTGATGAAAGGTCCTGGGGCATTGGCACTGGATGGCTTAGCAGGCATAGTGTTCTTTAGGAAAATACCAAGTTTTGAATTACAGCTTCATCTTTTCATTACTATCCAAATAAAAAGTTGGCAGCACAACATACTATAGAATATTGGTTATTGACCCTCATGATCATGCAGCTATCTGGGAGCTGTGTTTTACTGCTTAGGCCCAGCATCTTGAGAGAGTTTTTTGCTGCATACCACCAGACTGGGGGAAAAAGTATCAGAACTCAAAATTTTAAATAAGAGTTGTACTAACTGCATACACTATTGCACCATCATAAAGCTGAAAATTTGTTGAGTCAAACGATCATAAATAGAGGACTGTCTATAATACATATGCACAAGTATGTGCTTATATATTTGTGTATAATGAATAAAAAAATTCTCAATAAGAACTTTACTCAATAAATGGTTTATAGCTAAATATGATTACCAAATTTTTATAGAGCTACACCAGCTATACCAAATAAAATTTTTACTCAGCTGCACCAAAGAAAAACAAAAGCAAAGTAGGAAATGCCTTTTCTTTCTAATAAGAATTTATCTGTTAATACCATAATCCTAGCTAAAGACTTGGAAATATGTGAATAAACGTCCATCTAATTGTAACTCAACTTACTAGACATAGTACCAAGAGATGACGTGGTGTCATCTATTTTCTATTTTCGGTGTTGTCCATGGTTCTTGGCTCATAACTCTGCTATCTTTGGTATTGTGTTACAGAGTGTTAGCCTCTGACGCGGGCCTCCTGAAATGGGATCTCTCTCCTTTCTCCTTGCATCTCCCTCAGGCAGGAATATAATGTGACTGTGGTCTAAAGACTGTGCTCCAGACAAGCTCCTGCCCACACTCTGGAGGAAGGAAGGTTTGACAGTGAGGCCAGGGAGAATCTGAACAAACAGACTTCACTGGATTTAGATTATCCACTTTTCGTCTAATCTCATTTCTGCATGGCTGTCAATCATGCCTGTGTAATGAAGCCTCTATAAAAATGCCAGAGGACTGGGTTTGGACAGCACCCCAATGGCAGAACATAAGGAGGCTTCCTGAGATGTCACACCCAGGGAGAGGAATGGTAGTTCTGCAGCCCTTCCCCCATCCCCTACATGCCCTATGCATTTCTGCATCTGTATCCTTTGTAATCTCCTTTATAATAAACTGGTAAACATAAGTGTTCCCTTGAGTTCTATGAGCTGCTCTAGCAAATTAACCAAACCCAAAGAGAGAGGGGGTCGTGGGAGCCCCTATTGAAAGCTGGCTTGTCAGAAGCATGGGAGGCCTGAACTTGAACTTGCTGCACAATGTGGGGCCATCTCAGGGACTGAGCCCTCTCCATATGGGATCTGATTATGTCTGAGTAGATAATGTCTGAACTAATTTAGAGAACACCCAGCTGGTGTCGACTGACTGCTCGGTGTGGGCAGAAACCCACATTTGGTCACAGAAGTCCTCTTTTGTACTGATGGTTATAGAGTTGGGTGGAAAGGATAGTTTGGGTGGTGTTTTTCCCAAAGCAATAATACATCTGTAGCATTCACCATGACCTCAATCATAACCAGAAGCTATTACCAAATGTTTAACCTACCCGGCATTATGTTAAGCATCTACTTCATATTATCATGTTTAATCCTCATTAAAATTTTGAGATAAGTAGCACTAGACCAGACAAACAATTGAGTTCTAGAGAAATGACTTAATTGGATTCAATCTCATGTGTGTCTGACTCTAATGGCCAGACCTGTAAGTGCAAACATGGTGCCTGCTGTTTGAATTAATTTCCTTTTATCAATAAAAGAGAAGTAATTTCATTTAACAGGACTGTTGAGATGATTAAATGTGTCAGATCATATGAAAAGTCTGTAATACTAAATTAACTCTCAATAAACTATTGGACAACAAAAAAAAGAAATAGGTAGCAATGTAAGATAAGAATGTCGGAATCAACCCATATGATTTAGTCTTCCCTTTATATGTTGCCAATAAGTTAACAAAGCAACTGGATGGTCCAGTTATTTACAAAGAACTCAAACAAACTGAAAGGAGCTTGGACGCTGTGATAGTAAAGATGTTCCGAAAAACTGAATGAGATTAAGAAAAAAAAGATATAATGATATTGTGAAAGGTACACCTCTGAAGAATGATAGAAAATGACAGGGTCATTTAGCATTGACACAAAAGTAAAATTTTGTTTCCTTAGGCATAAAAAGTTTAACGTGATATATAAAATGATTATTCTCTTTTTCACTGAGAATGAAAAAGTTGCAGTTAAATTGAATAAAAACTAGTTGATGTGAAACTTGTTTTGCTAAAAACTAGAGCAGGTTAATGGAAGAGGTCTTAGGAACATTCTTTTAAGGCTCTAAGGATCAAATAGATAACTATCTCCCTGAGATGAATTAGGCTTAGTGCTCTCTAGGCAGGAGAATAAATTTGAGGCCATCCGAAGCTCAATATTTAGTGATTTGCATTCTGCCAATGTACAGAATTGTCTTACTTCTCAGATCTATTATGTTGAAAATCTGATATTTTATGCAATTAAGAGAAATTCCTCACAAATTAAAGCATTTTAAATAAGTCACTCAGCTTTAAGATTCTACCAAATACTGCTTCAGTTGAAATAACTCCTATAGGAGAAGATAAAATAATGATTCCATTTTACCATCTTTTAAAATCACTAACAATGGCTTGTAATTATGGAGTACCTTCTTCTGTGGAGCTTAATGTGTTTTGCAGACATTGCCTCATTAATCCTCTTACCTTCCTTTTAAGGTGGGTATCATGGCCCTCATTATACAGATGGAGAACCTAAGGCACAGAGAAGTTAATTGATTTGCCCAAGGTCACACAGCAAGTAAGCGACAAAGTTATGACTTCCGACTCACTATCTAATGCCTTGCACATCAGACCATTCAGCTTTTCCCACTGGAGAGAAAGAATCCATTCATTTTTATCAAACGTCGACTCCAGACTGCAAAATACCTTGGGGCAAAGTTGCAGAGTGCAATTTCACACCACAGTATTGGCAATGCTGTCAATTCACACAGAGGAGCTCTCGTACTGCACTGCAAGGTTACTATCAAAAATAGAGAAGAAAAGAGGTCTAAAAATGGCTCTCTGAGATGTCTGAGTCAGTGCTGCTGACATCTCACACTATCCTTTTCAAACAACCAGCAGCATAAAAACCTGCAAACTTCAGGTATCAAATTCTAATGATTGTAAATGTTTTGAAAACATTTGAAAGGTGATGAAACAAAAGCCCTAATCAGGTCATAGTGAAATATTTTACAGATGTGTTTTATTTATTTATGCATGTGTATTCTTATTGATTTGTCTTAGACACACAAACGTCTCTATCTGGTCTTTGGAAAACATCCATGAATAAGTACCCTCATCCAAATAAGACAACCAGCACTTAAAAAGTTATCACTTTAAAACAACGGCAAGACATTACACGAAACCACTGTGTAATGTGCACAGTAAATCGCTGATTGCGTAAAACCTAAAGGGAGATGTTCCAGGCACAAAGGTTTTCTGGTGTTTTGATATCCCAATATTCCATTCAAGCGATCAGTACAGAATACCATTTTCTTGGTGGATGAAGATAATCACACCATTCAGCGGTCCATTTGTACTACTTAGTACAAATGGGAGGAATTCAGAGAGTGCCAAAATGTAGCTTTCTTCCTTCCAAGTAAGCCTCAGAAGATTATTGTCATTAATGATTTTTTCCTCTGAAGCATAACCAAGTAAAAGCTATAGAAATTCTTAGTTGATTTAATGTTTTGTAGACACTGCAAAGTGTTAGTGAAAGTGAAACAATAACAAGAATCCTTTGCCAGGAAACGACACTGTGGTTTAATTAGTGAATGGCCTTCTTCATGCAATTCTCACAGATTTCCAGTGGGTTATAATGTTAGTTTACTCCTGCAGGCACTAAAAAAACAATTGTAGCCTGCTTGTGTAGGAAACAGGGGTGATATAGCTCATTAAATGGATTATGCCTTAGCGTTCTGAGACATATTTTGTCATATCACTCTTGAGCTTGGAACCTTCTAACACTTATGGTAAGGTCAAAGATGTCTATTACTTGCCTCTTAAGGAAAAGATAGAAATAAACATCTCAACAATTTCCTCTTAGAAGGTAAACTCAGTGAAAGGAGGAATTGGGTTGTTGTTCATTGCTGAATTCCATAAGCTTACAACAAACATTTCCATGGACATTTATTAACCAAATAAATAAAATGAAAAAGTCAGTTACTAAATACAAAGTCATACCAACATCTGTGTGCACATATCTCAGAAATGTATTTTACGTTCTTACTACAAATGAAATATGCCATGCTTTATAGGGTTTCTAGAAGAAAGTTGTTTCCAAATTTGTGCCAGTTTGTCATTAATTTTTCAAAGACTTCTAGTATTTAAGAGTCAGACAAGCAGAGTTTTAACAGTTACTCTTACGTAATTTTCACAGGTTATTATTTAACTTGTTTGTGCCTCAAGTTTCTTCTGTAATGATAATAATATTTTTATTTTCATTATTATTATATCTCTTATGGTTATAATAAGGATTAATTAGTTTATATATATAAAACTCAGAAAGAATCTCTTAAAAATTTTAAATGTTAGATGTATTCACTATTATTAGTTAATAACAAGAGATCTGCCAGATCTTTCTGCAAATGATGTCATCAAGTCACAATTAGAGTTTATTATTGGTAATAATTTTTGCTCCTGTAATAGGTGTGGAGGGAGCATGAGACCCTCTCCATTTTAAAGCTTCTGGCTACCCTCTGCTCACCAAAATAACAGGAAACAATACACCTCACATGATGTGTAAATTCCAAATTTTATGTAAAATGTATCTTTGTGAAGTCTCTAAGTCTTCTGCTTAGGGAATATGGTTGCGAGATGGCATATTTTACTCTCTCACAGTGAAGATATTAAAGCACAATAGGAGTTGCTCTCTGCGTTTATTCTAACGCCTTACCTACTGTGCTTTCCTGGCACCAAATCACCTTTTTATGCTACAATGTCCACAACTGCTCACCATCGTCGCAACTCCCTTTCCAGACTGATCCTTTGCTGATCTGTAGACAAGCTCTTAGTTGCTCTGTAATCTGTTTATATTATCTTTCACATGGAATCCAACAGGTAATTCTATAGACGGTACCTATAGAACACGTTCTCTATAAAATCACTTCTCACAGTCTTCGTTGTTACCTCTTTAACCCAAACTCCAATCCAACAATCTAATTAATCTCTGTTTCTATTCCTGCCTTCCTACAATCTGTTCTACTCATATCACAAGTGACTTCCACCTCGTGAAACATGTGCAGTAGCTTCCCTTCACTTTCAAAATAAATCTCTACCCCTTTATTCCAGAGGAGGAAACCCAACATGGTCTAACCCTGACTAACTTTGATAGTTAACCCCTACCACACTGAGCACCCATATAGACTTTCTTTGCTTTTTTAATATTCCAAGCTATTTCTGTCCCAAACCTTAGTATTTGTTGTTTCTTCAACTTGAAATAGTTTTTTCCTGCAATCATTGCATGACTTCATGACTCCTACTCAGATTAAATTCTACCTCCTCATATGTGTCTTCTGATGTCATCCACATTCTTCTTTCATTTTCTTCAGTATTATTTTACACATTTGTTTACATAATTTCTCAGAGTTAAGGGTTGGAAGTCAATTTTCCAGGCAAATGGAACTCAGAAGAAAAGAGGGGTTGCAATCTCATTCTCAGATATATATGGATTTAAAGCAACTAAAGTCAAAAAAGATAATGATGGTCACTTCATATTGGTTAAGGGAAAAATACAACAAGAAGACTTTTCAATTTTAAATATTTATGCAACCCAATTGAAATGCTCCCAGATTCTTGAAACAGACCTTGCCTAGTCTGAGCAATACAATACCATATAACACCACAATAACGGA
>CAUYON010078608.1:0-40846 GCA_963573935.1 Arctocebus calabarensis
TGGAATTCTGGAGGTCAAAAAGAGTTGAACTACTCTCAAAGGGACTTATGGGATCTCTTTTTCCATAATAAATCTCAGCATCCAAGAAAGGCCTGGAAAGTATGACAAGGGTTCCTGAAATGTTAAAAAAGAAAAAAAAAAAAGACCCTCAAATGGATTAATAAATTGTGATATATGTATAACATGGAATATTATTCAGCCACATAAGGATGGAGAATTTGTACCTTTGGTAACAATCCGGATGGGTTTAGAAAATATTCTCCTAAGTGTCACAAGAATGGGAAAACAAGCATCACATGTACTTGGTAGTACAAATTGAAACTAGGAAATTAAAAACACATCTGGTAAGTGAAGTAAGTGTTTAATTAATTTGTTAAATGAGTGTGAGATGCAAGTGAGCACATTTTTATATATAGTTTCTTCCAACTCTTTTATTTCCTGCCATCATTTCTCTTATAGTGTGGGAAGAGGGAGGGGTAGAGATGAAATGGAGAAAGATCAAGCAGAAAGGCAAATAATTTAGAAGAGATTATTTTAACTTAGTGAGAAAAAAATTGTGATTCCTTGGGGTGCCTTTGATTTGTAGCATGCAAACTAGTGCTGATGTTTTAGACACTGGAGATAGTAATAGCATTCAGTGGATTGCTAGTGGATTGAACTATATAGATAGTTCAAGTCAAATTTGGAAAGTTGGTAAAATAACTTCCACTCCTGAATAATGACCACCACCTCCTCCTCTTTTACCCTAAATACACAGAGCTTATTTTTCTTTGACAGGTAAGAGTCTCTATTATTTTAACCAGATCTATTCTTATACACAAAATGCACGTATCTTCTTCCTCTGTAACTTTAGAACTCAGGCAGATAATATTATCTGATAAAGGTAAAGCATTTCACAAAACCATTGGAAGGAATTTAATCTTTTTTGGTTATATTTTGGGGCCTGATTTGCTGCTGCATGACAGTACAATCACAGAGAGCTTTATATATCCTGAAAATGTTAAGTAGTTCCATATAACTGAAGAGCTCAAGTGAGGAGTATAATAAAAACAAGTTGAGGGCAATGTCTATGGCTCAAAGGAGTAGGGCACTGGCCCCATATACTGGAGGTGGTGGTTTCAAACCCAGCCCTGGCCAAAACTGCAAAGCCACTTCCCCTCCCCCACAAAAAAATAAGTTGAAATATTTTTTAATAATTCAGAGAAAGGTATTTGATGGTAACTCTTAAATTTCTACTTTGGAAATAAATGGATAATCATATAACCAAAACTAGGAAGAAAAGAATGAAGGGTCTTGGTGCAAGAATATATTGAATTGAGTTCTCCAGAAGCAGATTCTGCATAAAGGATTTGAATGCCATGTGCTTTATTGAGAGAGCATAGTATTGCCACAGCAGACTGATAAGCAAGTGGCAGGGCAAAGTAAGGAATAGGGGAAAAAACCCAGCCATGATACCATTTCAGGTAAAGTTCCTGAAGGAAACTTCTGGAACATTTAACCTCAGAGTTATTCTAAATCAGGACAAGTGCAGCTAGGTATTCATATAACTGTGTTCACAGTCACTGACAAAAAACTGTGCAGGTGATGGGAATGGTAATCTTCCAGGAAGGTCTGACTCTTCACCTGTGGGCAGAGGATGTGCCTCTATTGATTATATAAGAAGTCCACAAGTGCTGGCTATTGAAAGCACACCTTTGTGTGAGTGGTACACAGACACTCCAAAAGAGTATTGATAAGAAGGATTGAGAGGAGATCTGGTATGGTAGTGACATTATTTGAAATAGAGAATAATAGGTTTATTTTGAAGAGTCAAGGGGAAATGCAAGTGGATATGTTTGATAGGTTGGGAGGGTATGGGGGAGCGTATATCTAGACATATGAATCATCACTATTTACTTGAATGCAATACACAAAGAGGGTGCTAAGATTGAAAACAAAAGCCAAAAGGAGCAATTATGAAACTGATATTTGAGGCATGAGCAGAGAAAATGGAACCTTATTAAGAAGATAACAGTAGCCAAAGAGAGTAGAAGGAAAACCAGGAGGTGTTGTTTCTATAACCAATAAAGGAGGAATTGCAAAAGATGTGGTTGTCAAAAATGGCAATTGCTTCTGAGGATCTGAGCAAGATAAACGGAGAATATTGCCTATTGAATGTAACAATTAAGGCAGATTCTTGAAGTCAGTGAAAGTAGATTTGTATATATGGTGGAGACAGAATCCTAAAGACTTGGTTTGAGAGGGAATGAGTGACAATATCTGATTATTTAAAGAAGCTTGGCGATGATGGGAAGGTTAGGAATTAGACTGCTGCTCAGGCAATAAATATATTCAATAGAAGTCAGTATTAAAATGGGAGAGACTTTTGAGTATTTTTAGCACTACTAGAAGGAGCCATCATGGAGGGAAACACTAAAGACACAGATAAAAAGCTGAGTACATACAAAGCCAGATGAATGAATGATTGAGGGCATGGAATATAGAGTTATGATCTGTCCAGACCATGCAGAGCATGGGTTCCAGATCATGAGTGATAGGCCTTTCCTTTTACTACTATAATTTTGATGAAATAATAATCTTTCATTTTTACCTTCTTTTTATAAGTTTAGATTACTTTTTTGGGAGGGAGGGCAGAGTCTCAATCTGTTACCCTGTGTAGAGTGCAGTAGAGTCTTTGTAGCTCACAGTAACCTCAAATGTTGGGATCAAGTGATCCTCCTGCCTCAGCCTCCCAAGTAGCTGAGACTCATCTAATTTTTCTATATTTAATAGAGACTGGGACTTACTCTTGCTCAGGTCGTCTCAAACTCCCAACCTTAAAAAATTCTCCTAATGTGAACCACTGCACCTAGCCATTACTTTTGAATGAATCTTTTCCTTGTCTTCTGGCAATGAATGGCCAAGTGAGCTTGGTCAGACAGGGATTTCAATGAGAATTAGGAACAAAAGCTAAAAAATGAAAGACGAGGAAGATGAAACAAACCCTCTGAATACCGGGGAAGGAATAGCATGCACTTGCAAAAATGATAAAGGATCATTCTGATGGCTTCTTAAGGGGGGGACTTAAAATTGTAGTTTAGGGAAATGAAATATAACCATAAACGGAATGCAAAGACATTGCATTAATAAACTGGAAAGTATCTTACGATATAGGACTATGTAGTCAAACATGGTTTTGCTGATGAAGAAACAGTAGTATGTGGGTATGTGGTAGGTACTCAATAAAGGTTTGTGGAAGGAAAGAATATGAATGAGGAGGAAATTGAGTTCCAAATGATGAAGTAGTTTTCCTGAAGTTAGAGACCTCTTTTTTTTTTTTTCTTGGCTGAAGGATTAGAAGGATTAGAAACCTTATTTTCTAATGCATAGGCCAGTCATCTTTCCATTAAACTAAGAATTGTTTCAAAGGATAATGGTGGAAGAAAATAAAAATTACAAATTAAAAATAAGTCAGTGCAATAAACTACAAAAAAAACACTACATTATCAGAAATTTAAAATGCATTACTAATGAATTAGCCAGAAACATCTTGGCCTGAATCCATACAGCCTGGGATGTTTTCAGCCCTGTTTTCACTCTTGTCACAGTGTACTTTTTCGAGCAAGGCAGAGTTTCCCTTTGTGATCCTCCATGACGTCGTGGTTGCAGAATCTGAGTGCAATGGAGATTGTTTTACCCAAGGCTGCTGAACTAATTAATGTCAAAAGTCAAAGTTAAATCCCTGTCTCTTGATGACTAGTTCTCCAAAATACTTCCTACCAGATTTCACTCTTGGAATATGTATAAAAAATATAGGTATATATGTATATTTCTTCTTTTCTACTGAATTCTTTTTCTCTTGTTAACCTGTTTGGACTAAAATGGAGCAAAATAAGGGACTACAACAAGACTTTGTGTCACTTTGTCTAATATTTTACTATTGGACTAGATTCTTTAACAATCATTGAGTGCATCTTGAAATGAGTTGTGATTTACCATTAAAAATAAGTAAAATAAAAATTATTTCAGGGCGGCACCTGTGGCTCAAAGGGGTAGGGTGCCAGCCCCATATGCCGGAGGTGGCATGTTCAAACCCAGCCCTAGCCAAAAACTGCAAAAAACAAAACAAACAAAAAAATTTTTTTCAGATCACAGAACCAAAACCATCCACACAATATGCTAAAGATTATTATATACATTTTCTCTCTCCTTCCCTTTCTGTCTACTTTTTCTGTTCCTCTTTTGAGATGTCAACTTTTTTGCACCTTGGGTTATTCACTTATAATTCTATTTTCTAGTTCAAACAATACTTCCTACATTCAGTTTTAAATGTTATTTTACACAAAGCCTAAATATCTAACCACTTCTGTGTCCATCTATAATTGAACAAACCATGAATTTTTTTTGTTTGTCAATTCTTCACAAATATTTCTTAAAATTTACAGGCCAATAACCTTGTTAATGCTGTGACACATAGATAAACAGAAGTAGTAAAAAGTTCCTATTCTCAAAAAAGTGCATCTTATATATTTAACTAAATAATCATAGAGAGAAAGTAGAGTCATGGTTGTAATGAGTTCTTTAAACAAAACTAATCCCCTTCTCTTTTCTGAGAAGAAGCTCCAGATCAATTACTTTCAGATATATATGAACCAGTGACATTATCAGGCAGCATATCTGAATCTTCAGAGATACAAACAAACCACTTGAGGCCAGAAGGAACCTGCTATTCTGTTCTATGATAGCCTTGTGACAGCAGGAAAAACTTTTAAGGAACATGTGTCAACTTGTCCTGAAGGTTGACAAGGAGTAAGAGGATGATGAATTCCAGTTTCAGCATTAAAAGCTGGGCAAAATTTAGTGAGGTTTCTAGTCACCATTTTAGATAAGAGTCAGGTGCTTGGGACTATGTAACTTTGCCATTTCCCCATGTCTGTTAAATTTCTCAGACCAGTTTTTCTTTATTGATTAGAATTAAAACCTGAAAAAGGAAAGGCCTTAAAGAGTAAAGGAAGGGAAAGAAGAGGGACGATTATGTCTTGTTCTTGAACTAGTGCTGAAGGAGATCTCCAAGAAATACACCCTGTAACGGAAGATTTAGTCTTTTGAAGCAGAAGTGAAGAGCATGTTACTTCTGGAGAGGACTTGACCTGACAAATGAGTATAAAATTAGAAAGACTATTGAAGTTTCCTCATGCTATACTTCTCTTATAGTCACAGCTCAAATGCTGTGAATGTTATAATGTCCAAGCTTGCCAATCCAAAAGAACATTCATATAAAGAAAGCATGGGTTGGCATGAGAAGTGTTAATCTAATTGTGGACTCTCTACCTAAATCATAATTTCCAAAGGCACATTGTGAATTTAATCTGAGTTCATTCTGCTGGGAGAAGTATGATTAATAGGTAACTACAAACAGTGACCGTACACTTCCTTAATGGTAGCATTAGAGAAAGGGAAAGGAGGCGCAGTTAGTTTGAGTAATGGCATCAATCAAAGACAAAGACAGAATCCAAAGAGAGAGAAGGGAAATAGCTGGTAGATTCTTCCCCCAGTGATAATTGTAGTGCACATTAGAATAAAATGGAAATGTTCATGTAGCCCAAGATGGGGCTGGCATGAGACTACAACTTAGTAGACACTGGGTACTCAGGGTATACACAGCAGAGACACAAGATGGTGCACTTAATGAAGCAAAACAAACACCTTTTCTTTTCTTTCTTTTTTTTTTTTTTAAAGGAATAGCAAACAATGAGGGCGAGGAATCTCCTTTACTTTTTAGGTTGTTGTAGTTGCCATTATTGTTTGGCAGACTCTGGCCGGGTTCAAACCCACCAGCCCTGGTGTATGGGGCCAATGCCCTAGCCACTGAGCTATAGATACTGAGCCAAGACAAACACCATTTGTGGGAAGAAATTAGCTCTTAGGAAACTTCAAATTCAGCACAAGTGAACTCTAGTTGTCAGCTCTGACAGCACTTTTCAATATATTTTATGGCTGTTTGCTTATCAGGGTTATTTTCTTTTCTATTCTGGCTAAAGAAAAAAAATGACAATTGTTTGATTTTCACAACAGCCACAAGAGATAATTATTACTATCATAATTGTTTAGATAAAGAAATTGAGGCTTAAGATTTTGCCTTGATAAGATCACACAAGATTCACTTTCAAGTCTCTATAGTGGTAAATTCCTTCTCTTTCCCCATGCTCTTTCACTGCATTGGTTAATAAGAACACCATTACCTTGTTAGAAAGCTTCCTTTATGAAAAAGCTGTCAGTGTAGTTTTGCCTCACAAAAATGTCTGCTATGCCTCCCTGTCACCCTGGATAGAGTGCTGTGGTATCACAACTAACAGCAACCTCCAATTCCTGGGCTCAAGCGAGTCTCTTGCCTCTGCCTCCCAAGGAGTTAATAGGTGCCTAGCCAATATCCAGTTTTTTAGAAGTCAATCATACATTCTGGATATGAGTGTTCATAATATACATTATGTGTAAATATTTTTCCTAGTCTGGGTGTTGAAGATAAAATGTTTTAAATTTTGAATTTATCAACTTTTAATTTGCATGGATCATAGTTTGCTATTATAAGGTTTAGGTCACAAAGGCTCTTGTAAATTATCATCTAGGAGTCTTATACTTTTATATTTTATGTTTAGGTCTATGACTTACTTTGAGTTACTTTTCATATTCTGGTGTGTGGATGTGTGTGTCTATAAATATTAAACCATTCTGTTGAAAAGACTATTATTATTCTTTCCTCATTGCTTTGTCATTGCACCTTTGTCAAAGATTATTTCCATATATGTGTGGGTCTGTTTATCGATTCACTTTTTTTTACCACTGACTGACATATTAGTGTTTTTTTAAGTTTTTAACTATACTGTTTTTATCAATGTAGCTTTGAAATAACATTTCAAATTGGGTGGCTTTTATCTTTCAACCTTATGCTTCTTTTCTTTTTTCTTTTTTTTTTTGTCTTTAAATTTAGTTGTAATTTTATTGATAAGATTTAAATCTAATGTCCTCACTTCTTCTTTTACAATAGTGTTGCTTGTGTAAGCAGGTTAGGGTGCACAGTGTCCCAAATTATTCATGGCGCTGCAAAACCAAATTAAACAATTCCACAAAACAATTTGACATCAATGTGTTTTTCTCTGATCAAGTCTATTTCAAGATTCTAAAGGTTCTTTTTGTAAAACTTGCCTTTAAAACTCTTCTTCCTAATGTCATCACATTTCTTACATCGGCTCACTGTGCGATCTTTCCTCTTAGGTTGAATTTGTACGTGAACACGAAAGTGAGTCAAGGTCATAGGAGGGAGTTCGGACATTAAAACTTCAAACTGTGCTTTTTCGGGAAAAATAACCTTATGCTTCTTTTCACAGTGCATTTAGCTTCTACAGGTCCTTTGCATTTCTATATAAATTTTAGAATTAGCTTGTCAATATCTACAAAAATCCTATTGGTATTTTGACTGAAGTTATATTGAAGCTACAGATCAAACTGGGAGAAATGACATACTCACATTATTGAGTCTTCTGAACCACGAATAAGACATATGCCTCCATTTATCTGGGTCTTTCGTGAATTTCCCCCAGCAAGATTTTTTAATGGACATACATTACCATACATATTTTTGGTATAACTTCTCTACTAGAATTTCACAGATTTTGATGTTATTGTAAATGGTATCACATTTTCGATTTCAAACTCTAATTACTCATTGCTAATACATAGAAATACAATTGATTTTTTATGTTGATTTTTTATTCTGCAGACTTGCTAAGCTCAGTTTCTGGTGCCAGTAAAAAAATGTGGTATATTCCATCAGATTTTTTACAGGTTATCACCTTGTCTGAAAATGCAGACAGTTTTATTTCTTTTTTCCAATCTAGATTTGTGTTTCTCTTTCTTGCCTTATTCAGTAGGTAGAAACTCCAGTATCATGGAATAGAAGCAGTGAAAATGGCATTCTACATTGATTCTGATCTTAGGGGAGAAAGCATTTGGTGCTTTACTTTTAAGTATGGTATCAGGGTTAGGTTTTTCATAGATACACTTTATCAGATTTAAAGATGCTTACTTCTATTTCAAGATTGCTAATACATTTGAAGATGTTTAAGTCCTTTTTGTTTATACGATCATATATCTTTAGTTTGTTAATATGGTGAGTTACATTGATTTTTAAGATGCTAAAATTTAAATCTTTTAAATGTTTAAAGTGTGTTCATGTGTAAGAGAGAGATAAAAGAAGAAAGAAAGATGTTTTGATTTGGTTTTGTCATGAATTTTTGTATCTCTGTCCATGAAGAATAATTACATGTAGTTTTCTTGTAATTTATGTGTCTGGTTTTGGCATCAGGGTAACATCGGTCCCTTAGAATCAGATGGAAAGGAGTCTCTCTTTTTCAACTATTTGAAAGACTTACATAGAACCGGTATCATATCTTCTTTATAGGATTGATAAAATCAAAACAAAACCACCTGGGCTTGTTGTTTCTATGTGAGAAGACTTTTAACCACATAACCAATTTCTTTTGAGATATAAGGCTACATAGATTACCTGGTTCTCCTTGAATGAATTTTAGTAATTTTGTTTTGGATGTAATATATTAATTTCATCTAAGTTTTCAACCATATTGCCATACATTTATCAAAATCTTTTCTTGTTATCCTGTATTTTCTTGTTGCACAAACAGTGGGTGGTATCACCTCTCTTATTCCCAACATTGGTAATTTCGTCCTCTTTTTAAATGCTTCTCCTGGTGGTGTTCTATCAATTTTGACAATCTTCTCAAAGTTTGGATTCGCTGAATTGTTTTCCTGTTTTCTCTTTGATTCTTGCACTGGTCTTTACAGTTTTCTTTCTACTTATTGCTTTCGATTAATTTATCCTGCTTTCTCTTAAGCGGCAAATAGGTCATTCACCAGAAGCTCTTATTATTCACATGTGAATTTTTTTCTGTTCATCTTGGTATATCTTTTCCTCAGATTTTAGACATCTTGAATTGATTCTCTAATTTTATCTTTTCACCCTGCTTTTTTTCTTTCTATTCTATATTTAGTAAGATATTTTTAACTCAAATTTTTGAACCTTCTTCTAAAGATTTCATTTTTTATTGTTATACTTATTGGTGAATTTATAGACAGAAATTATTGATAAAAAAATACCCATAAACTAAACACCTTATTCATTATATAGAGGTGTTGAATATGAGTCATAAAAAATTTGAAGATATCTCTTTTTTTTTTTTAATTTTTGAGACAGATTCTCACTTTGTTGCCCTCCATAGAGTGCCATAGTGTCATAGCTTACAGCAACTTCAAACTCTTGGGGTCAAGCAATTCTCTTGCTTCAGCCTCCCAAGTAGCTGGAACTACAGGCACCCACCACAAAGCCCTGCTATTTTTAGAGGCAAGTTCTTGCTCTGGCTCAGGCTGGTTTTGAACCTGTGAGCTCAGGCAATCCACCCACCTTGGCCTCCCAGAGTGCTAGGATTACAGGCATGAGCCACTGTGCCTGAACAATATCTTTAAAAAATATTTATTTTGATTTAAGAGTAGGTGATTTGAATTCATTTCTTCTATAATACTTTTTCAGTTATATTAATTATTTATTAAAGAAAATTAACTTATGAAAATAAATTGGTAGTATAAAGATACATTTCATTTTGTTCTCTATAGAATTTAAGAAAGGATCTGTACCTTCCAAACTGATTTCATCTCAAGTAGATATAAGAGAAAAATTTTAAAAAGCCTGAAAACTGCCTATTATAATTTACAAGCATAGGTGAAGTTTGTGCACATGTATTGATAGCCAGTAACTCACACGACAAGCTTATTTTCCATGGCAAATACTATCTAGAAATTACAAACATATTAACAAGGACTTAAAGAGTTTTAAAAAGCCTGTACAATATAATATTTTTCATCTTCTTGCAAAATATTGGTCAAGGAAACACTAACTTTAGTTTAAAATCAAGTGATTTATCTATATCATACAAAGGGAAGATAGGGAAAAGCTTGAAGTAATGGTAGAAATACACTCTTATTAATCCCAAGGGATTTATTTCCTGGAGGTTATGTTGGAAAAAAGGTTGAAATTATCAAACTCTGCAGCAAGACTTAAAAAAATAAATTTTCTAGACGTTCATTTAGCAATTTTTTGCAGTTGTAATATACAAGTCAGTGTTATATTAATTAATTTAGAGAGTTCTGTAATCTATAAATTGCAGGCAACTTTCTTGGATTAAAACCAAAAGTGCGCTAGAGCCAGGTCACATTGGTTTAGGATAACCAATGAGGCATCTCTTCCCAATTTCCTGTTAGTGTGATACTAATTTAGGAGCTTGAAATTGGCCAATTTGGGCATTTTTTTATGCCATACAAATTGATAAATGCTACAAAGTAAGGCTTTTAAAAAACATCTTGAGAGCTGATTGTTATACTTTTACTGGAGAACCACTGATTATGACCCTGAGAAAGTAAGCACTCTGAATCTATTCCTGTATTTCCACTGGGAAGGAAATGACATTTGAACAAGATTTAGATGTATTAATAGATGCCATAGGAATGGAAGGACATACCAGGTAGAGGAAACTACATGAACAGTCACTTAGGGGGAGACACCATAGTGTTCTTATGGAACTTCAGGTCTTACATCCAAGTGTTGTTGGGTATTAAATATAGTGTTTAAAATGGCGATAGTGAGGTGTCCAGCAGCTAAGTCACAGAGTACTTTGTATGCCACCTCAAAAAGGTGGATTTTATTCTCTTGTGAGGATGGGAATTATACTTTTTAAAGCTAGAATAGTGGCCAGTGGTATATTTAGGAATGACTCTCTGTGAACAATATGTAGAATTGTGCTGAACTGATGAAAGAATCTGGAGATTATTGGAGAAGTGCAAGAAATTGTTTAAGTGTTTATGAGAGTATCTTTTCAATTGCTCTAAAATTTTAAATTACTCTTACTATTCCTCTAGTTGATTGTAAACTCCTTGAAGGCAATATCCATGTCACATATTTTTATTCCATTCAGTTTGTACCAGAGCACTTAGTACACTATGTGCTCAATAAATATTCTTGCTATGTTTACATACTTGTGTATCATACAAACCCTATCTCCCCACTGTATCTGCACAAAAAGCATTTGTCAACTCTTTAATTTTGGTAAAGTTTAGAAAGCCATTTCCAGACATGAGGTTTTTTTTTTTTTTAACTTTTTCAAACTAACTAGGAGAGAGTCATTTTCATTTCCAGCTAGAAAACAAGAAAGAACCCACAAGATTGTTAATTAGCCAAATCACCCTTCATCTAAAAACAGCAAAGACTTACAAGCCAATTTAAAAAAAGGATTACTGAACTGTACTGTGGCAGACTGTGGCAGTTGAGACCTTGGTCTGGGTTACAGGAGATACAGTTTGCAGTTCTATCATGATATTTCGACAGCATATAACCCTTTTGTTAAGAAATTTACCAGTACATAATCATATCCAAGCCTATGAAATTGTATATGCCACTATAAAATCTTGGGGAAAAAAATTCTTGCTTGCTAGTATACTATGTTGATTTCTTCCAAAGGGAATTTTATGAATTTCTGTTGCTACAGTTCTTCACAACAATAATGACAATGAAAATCTGGCTTAAATAAATAGATCTATAAACTTAACAAAGAATATTTTAAAAATAGAGATAAGATTACATATATTTGATTTATTTCAAACTTAGTATTTTTCCTTTGGTGACAGCTCTGCTTTTGTCTTTATCTATGTCTAAACTTTATTTGTTTAGTGTTGTTTATGTCATAAGTGCTATGCCGGGAACTAGGAACTTTTCTCTTCATTATAAAATTTTGAGATATAAAAAAATTCATATTAGTTATTAGTTATGATATAACACAACTAATACTGTGGAATAGGCATAAATAAATTGAATACACTTTTCCTTACAACACAGGGAAGCTGGTGAGCTTCTTCAGCATGTATGGTTAGTTCCCCAAAAGCCTGCTGAAAATTTACCTTTATATAGCTAGAATACTTCTTTCTAACCACATAAATTCTGGATTTTGTTCTCACCATTACTATAACTCTCTGGACAAAAGAAAGTGAAGTTTCCTAAAAAACGCTTGCTTGTACTTTCTTAATTCCTTTTTGGCTTTTGATGCTGTTGAACATTGCCTCCTTGTTGACCTCTGTGGTTTCACTTAGCACTTCCTTGATCTTTTGCCTGTTTCATTATGTATAAATTTAAATTATACTAGTAAAAATAGCAGATGTTTACTAGGTGCCAGACAATATTCTAAGAATTTTATTTTCATTGATTCAGTTTTCTTTAAAGCTGTTTGTTATTATTTTTATTCACATTTTTATAGATGAAGAAATTAACACATGGTAATATCAAGCCAAGATTGTATTGCTCAAAAATAACCTAATATGGTCCAGAGTATTAATTAAATTGAAGACTGTAAAGCCATGGTAAAAGTGTTAGATTCTATGGCTCCTTGTTTCTACGTTGTAATGTATGGTCCTTGTTAATATGACACCCTGTATGCTTAATTACTAGTTGTTCCTTCTATTTCTGTGCCTTAAATAAATATTCTTCATTTTCTTTTTCTGTGATTCTTACAGCTTCTACACCCTTTCCTTTGGTGAATCTATCCACTTTCACACTTCAGTACTGTCTTTGTGGTGATGTACCCTCAAACTCAACTCAACCCTCTCCTCATTCCTAAGCTCCAAATCTATAAGATATGAATGTCTTGCAACTGAACACTTTCATTTTTTCAATCTCTAAAACCCAATTATAAGAAATTTATCTTTCTTCATATAAGCAACTTATCTAACTGGCTTTGACATAATTTTTGGTTAAAGGCCTCAGCATTATTTCAATTGTCCAAGTTTTAAATATTTGCACTTATTTTATTTTATTATTTTACTTATTTTTTATTTGTTTTATATTTCATATTTTAGAGACATAGTCTTACTCTGTTACTAGGCTGAAGTGCAGTGGCCCGATCAGAGTTCACTGTAACCTCAAACTACTGAATTCAAACAATCTCTTACACAATCTCTCCTGAGTAGCTGGGACTATAGGTACATGCCATCACATCCTGATAATTTTTCCATTTTTTTGTAAGATGAGATTCACTCTGTTGCTTAGGTTGTTCTCAAACTCCTGACCTTAACCAATTCTACTTCCTTTGCATACCAAAGCAGTGACATTTTAGAAACAAGCATTAAGCACAGCCTATGTCTTCAGATTTAGGGATCATACCTAATTAGTTGACAGGATTAAGGCTTTTTCCTACCAAGCTCAGTCAGTCCCCAGGGATACTTACATGCACTATCCCAATAGCTTACTGTTTTCCAGTGTTGCTCCATCTCACTGTGGCCGGAAGAATATTTATGTATTTATTTGTTTTAAAATTTACATATTTGGGATTTTTTTCTTTTTTAAACTTATTTTTATTAAATCATAACTATGTACATTAATGCAAATGAATATTTAGAAAGTTTTATTGTCATCATATCTCTCTAATGAAACTCCAATGGCAAATAACACAAACCCAACAGACCCTGTCCTGCTATTTCCAGCTCTTTACTTGGCTCACACAAAGACTTTAGCCTGAATGCTTCCACCCTCTCCTCATGCCTACCTTTATAGGGCAAACCCTACTTATTCAATACTTCAGTGAAATACATTTCCTGAGGATTTACTGTTTTGTCAATGATTTACAATCTTATCTTCTCTATTTCTACAATATTGGAAACCCACTGAGGGAAGAAGCTCTGGTTAACCTATCTTTGATCCTCTGCAATACATAGCCTAGCACTGAGAATATAATATTTTATATTATTTCTCAAAATTTGTAGAATTACTGAAATAGTGAATCAGAGCACCAGTGATATGTTCTGGCATAATTTTCTAAGATGTGTGACATGAAATCCATAAATGCCCTCCTTATTCCATTGAAAAATATCTTCTTTGTGCTGAAAGTGTGGTTAATTTATAGTAGAATGCAAAGTGTTCTCTAGACCAGAGACTAACCTCAAGTGAGATTTGCACAGGTATTCGGGTTAAGCAACAGATTTGGTGTGTTTTTGGTAGGATTGCTTTTGTTTTTTTCTCGGGGCTTTTTCTCAACTTGAGTGCTCTTTCCAGGATCTCACACCTAAAATATTATTAAAAATTATTCAATCATTGTCTTAGTCTCTTTGTGCTGCTATAATGAAATGCCCAAGACGGGGTGATTTATAAAGAACAGAGACTTAACCCATGTTTATGGAGACAGAAATCCAGATCAAAGTGCTGGCATTTGGTGTCTGCTGAAGATATTCTTGCTCTGTCCTTACATGATGCAAGGAAGAAAAATTAAAGGAGAAAAACAGTGTGTCCTCACATGGCAAAAGAATGGAAGAGCAGAAGGATCTAGGCAAGTTTCTCCAGCTCCTTTATAAGACATGAATCCATTCATGAAGCAGAACCTTCGTGGCTTAACCATGTCCCCAAAGGTACCACAATGGAGATTGTCAACATGAATTTTAGACTTCCTTCAAACCAGAGCAATCATATTCCATGTTGCTTTTATTATTTATTAAGTTTGCTGTGTATCTTTAGCTCTCTCTCACATGAAACATCCATTTCTAGATCTACCAAACTACTGTTTTCCCACATGTACTCATGCTACTTATCACTCAGCTAGATCAAGACAAAAGAAAGAAAACCCTGAAAGCTCTGTGTGTACTTTAGAACTCTGACAGCTGCATTACCGAAGGGTAATGACCAGTCAGATTAGAGAGCAAGTTCATCTGAGATGTTTTTAGTGTACACCCTGTCATCAGCTACACACACACATGAATCTTGTTTAACTTTTAAAATTTTACTATACATTTGATTGAGAGGGTTCATGTTTGGTGGCTCAACATTGGTACTGATGGTGAGATATTCATCATATAATTTTCCAGTATTCTTTTTTTGACAGAGTTTCATTCTTAGAAAAATACTATCATAGCTCACAGCAACCTCAAACTCTTGGGTTCAGGCAGTCCTCTTACCCCAGCCTCATGGAGTAGCTTAGACTATATGTGCCCGCCAAAACACCAGGCTAGTTTTTTTTATTTTCAGTAGAGGAAGGGTGGTTTCAAAATCCTGAGCTTATGCCATTCACCCACCTCAAAGTTCTAGGATTTCAGGCGTGAGCCACCATGCCCTGCCTCTGTATTCTTTCTTAATCTATCAGTTATGTAGAATTCAGCTTAACTGAATCAAGTGATATAACAAGTAAGCCTTATATCCAGTATTCCTTGGTTAAAATCTTGGCTCTACCACTTAAGAACTAAGCAACTTTGTGCTAGCAACCAATACCTCAGTTAGCTCTCCTATTAAATTAGAAATAATGTTTTTTCTTCTTATGGAGTTCTCATAAGGTGGAAATAAGCATTTGGAAAGAACTAAATGCCTAACCTGATGTAGTTTATAAAATAAGTAGTAATTTTGCTCTTGTATTGCTGTTTTTGTGTTGTTGCTATACTATACTTTAATTGCTACTACTGATTTTAACTTCAGAAATATTCTAGTGATTATGTACTATTGTTTCAAGTCTTTATTTCATTTTTGTACTATCATAGCACCTACAGCACTTACATTTTTTTGAACATTCCTGTTACTTAGCTTTCTCTGCCCCCTGTAGAAGTAGTTCAATGTTAATCCTTTTTAGCATTCCAACATGGACCAAAATACTTGGTTCATAATAGGTGCTCCATAAAGAGTGATGAATAAATAGAAAATTGATGAAAGATGGTTAGAAAGACATCTGGTAGTTAATGAATCAGTTGTTGCTATAGGCTTTGGTTAAAGCCCAGACATTTAATAATATATAGATGATACCTGGTGCATGAGTTAGGGTTCTCAGAGGAACAGTACCAATATGAAATATGCACACATGAACACACACACACACAGAAGGTGCCAAAAAATACATATACATGTACATTAAGAAAGGAAAAAAATGTATGCATACGTGTGTGTGCATAGTTGGTGCATCTGACCAAGCTGCCTGAGAAGTCCTATAATCTTCAGATTGCAAGCTGGAGGGGACTCAGGAAAGCTTGTGAGTATAGTTTCACATTGAATCCAAAGGCTTGAAATTTAAGAGGTGTTGAAATGAGTTCTAGTCCAAGTATAAGAGAATATTGATGACCCAGTTTGAAAATAAGCAGGCAGGAGGAACAAATTTTCATTTATTCTGGTTCATCTTCATTCTCTAATGTGGTTGGAACCACATTGAGGAGGGCAGTATACTTTGCTAAGTCTACTAATTTGCATGTTAATCTCATTCAGAAACCCTCTCTCAGACATGCCTAGAATAATATTTCATTAAATATCTGAGCATCCTGTGGCTCAGTTAAATTGACATGTCAAATCAACCATCACACATGGTTAGGCCAATTTCTTTTCTATTGTTATTGGTCTTTGTTGTTGGCTTAAAGTCTTTTGTAAATCACATCTACAGGCAGTATGTCCACAGCTATATTTGCGGAATACTGGATCTTACAACTATTTTAACTTTGAGACATCTGATTCACTTTATGGTTGAGTTTTACATAAGCTAGGATCTGTTCTCAATTTTATCAGCTCAATTCTTAAACAAGAGATACAGTGTTAAAATCAATGGAGTGCATATTACAATTTAATTCTATCTGGTGTTTTATCTCTAGAAGAAATAGATTTTATTGGTGTTTCAACTGTGGGTTCAATATTATTATAAAGAAATAGCCATACTTCTCAATTCAGAGTGAGACATTTTCTCCATCTCAAACACATCTATGATCTCTATAAAGTAACAAGTGAGAAGGATTACTAAGTATTTTCCTAGTTTTTAAAAATCTTTGCAGCAACAGTACACGTAGAATGGGTGCTGTCATATTATATCCACTTTGACACATACATATACACACTAAGCACAACGGGAGCAAAATAAAACCCAGTAAAACAAAAGGGACAACTTCAAATGTTACATTCAGATAAATTTACTTAGACCTGCAGAGTTGGGTGCTCCTGGATGTTTACATCTGGAGTCTAAACCCTTTGGTCTATATTGATCTTTCCTTTGTGTCTGTACTACAAACATTTTGTGTTTTTGAATGGTTTAATCAAGGTAAAAAAAATATTGCCGTATATACTTGATGATAGAGGTAAATCATGCTTAAATTAGTGATATTTGGATTAGAATCATGGAGCATGTAGTAAATATATTCATCCATGGAATTCAGATTACTTCTACAGAGGATTTGAAAGCTTTAGAATAGTTTGGATTGTATTAGCAATTTTTAGTTCCTAAGTCCTACCTTTTATTTTGCTCTTGCTGTTTTTTTCATACACAGACACATTTGCAGGAATGTATATACACACAAATGAGCACACAGATCCCACATGCTTTTTACTTAAAAACAAGCTAGCTTTATTTCTGTTATCCATTTCAAATGTGAAAATATTTATTCCTTTTTTAATGCCATATATTTAAGAGTAATCTATAGAAGTCTATATAAAGTGAATAAAAACTTGAAAAATAGAACAATTTATATTAAAATACTTTATATGAACAGTTTCTGGGTCTGGCCTATATTATGAAGCATCAATGCTAATGCTCTGATGTGACTAGCTTTTTGATTACAATAGATTCATCAAATGTTTGGCATACCAAAGAAAATACTTAATTCAATTTTCCTTTCAAAACAGACTTTTTGAGCCATCACAAGACACAGCAATATTGTGACTGCATTAAAAAAAATTCTGTGGTGGTGGAAAATTATTAGGAAGCACTGATTGTATTACTATGCCAAATTCATTTTTCAAATCTATCTGATGTATACGAGAGAAGATCATTAGAGTTCTGCTCCAGTGAAATTTTGCAGCGTTTCCTGAATATGCAGGCTGTTCCACCATAATTTTTCCTAGCTCCTCCCCCATTAAGGTCCTACTGGTATATTTAGTCAAGACTGAAGTGTGCAGTAGAGCAGGATATTATTAATCAGAAGTATCTTCCATGCTTAGAGAAACTCAGATATATCTAATGCTGAATAAACCAGAGATAAATGATATCTCTTTCAGACTTCAGATTCTACTTTAAATGTTGGTACAAGGAAAAGCTTAACATGTTAGTTACTTATATTAGCTACTCAAAGTAATATTTGTGATTTATACAAAGAATTATAAACTTGTTAAGTGATCATCAAATTGTGCAGGCATCCCACAAGTAGAATAATTTGTGCCTTGAAGATGAAATATTCTTGGGGACAGATTCACATCACATAGGCATCTTATTATGTCTCACTCCACAACAGAGGTGGTGCACACTAATGCCTTAAATAAAGGTCTGGTGGAACAGAGTATGAGTACTGGCAATCAAGTTCATGAACTCATCCAAGAAAAAGTGCTATATCCCTCATTGTGGCATATAACTATAGTCACCTTCAAAGTACTCCTTTGGTGAAGCTATACACCAACTCCAGCACCTATGCCACCCTTTAAAGCAATTTTGGAACTCTTTTTCTGGAACGGACATCAGACCTGTCATTGTACCCTTTCTGACAATTAAGTTTCTGAGTTCATCTCAGAAAAAGAGACCTCTCAGAGCAGCAGACCATAGGCTCTGTGCTTGCTGCTGCAGCCTACGCAATTCTGCTCAGTCACACTTCTTGTGAGACCTGGGCAGAGTATGTGTCCATGGACTCAGTGCCCAGTGCCCACTGCTCCCTGGGAGAGCGGCTGGATCAGTTCCATAACCACTTCCTGAAGGAGTTGTGATATCCTGCTGAGGCTCCCTGAGCACTGCCCCTGCATGCACCCACCTTACCTGTGCACCCTGCCCTGTGGCTGCCCTGACCCACATGTGTGAGTGCTACACTTTACAGACCTGCTATATTCTGTGGAAGCACCCTAACCATGAGTTTGCTTTATTTCAGCTCTGTTCTACCTGTGGACTGTGACTTGCTGGACCGATCCACATGGGGAAGTAGCTCTAACTCCTATCCTGTGGGCCTGCAGAGCCACTGCACACTGTGCACCTGCTATGCCCTGCATCAGACCTTGCACTGACCACACCTTGCTCAAGCACCTGGCATCTCGCCTACCCAGGTCTTTACACATGTGCACCATGCCCAGCTGACCTCTTCCATCTACCACAAACATGTTCCTTCCAGCTGGGCAGTCCTACCTCATGCACATCTGGGACCAGGGATTGGCCCTTCCACAGCAGCCTGATGACAAACACAGGCTAATAGGGCAATATAAGAGAGTAGCCACATTAAATATTCAGAGAGCTTTGCCCCTCTTCTGCCGAATCAAACTTATGGAGTAGCATCCAACCCTGCCGTCCAAGGGACTCAACCACATCTTCACCAAGCAGTACAGGCCCAAACAGAGGAGAGCAGATGTATCATATTGGATATCTGTTTCAAGCTGAGAGTAAAGGTCCAGATGAGTATGGACCAGCATAAAAACTCTAGCAACATGAATAAAATTCAAGGCATGAATGAAAAATTAGAGACAGGTAAAATTATAAAAGAGATAATAAACTTAACAAAGGAAAGACTCATTTGAGGAATTTCAAACTATAGTAGAGAGCTTTAATAATAAGATAGAAAAAGCAGAAGAAAGAACTTCAGAGGTTGAAGACAGGGATCACAAAGTTACTCAAAAGGTCAGTACAATTTTAGAACAAAGAACAAAGAAAAATAGACAATTGCTGTGAGTAATATCCACATATGGGACTATGCAAACTTAGAAACATGAGAATTAGGTACTCCTGAGGGAAAAGAAGGTATATGGCATACCTATATGGCAAAATAATAAAGGAAAATGTCCCTGATTTCCCTAGATGTTTAGATAGATCATTTAGATAGATCATCCCAAATGATCATTGAATACCTGGAAGATTCATATCAAATAAAATATCATCAACACATATAGTTGTTAGCCTGAACAAAGTCAAAGTGAAGGAGAAAATCCTACAAGGTGTGAGACAAAAGCAAAAAATAATTAGGAAGGAAAACTCTGCAACCAACAGAAATCTTTCAAGCCAGGAGCAATTGTGGTTCTATTTTTAGTTTTCTTAAATAAAACAACTTCCACCCAATAATTTTGTATCCTGTAAACTAAGTTTCATAAGTGAAGGAGAAATAAAGTCTTTCCCGAGCAAGCAAACACTAAGGGAATTTGTCACCACTAGAACTATTCTAAAGAATACTATAAAAAGTCTTCTATGCATGGAAAAAAATCAATTTATACTCAACAACACCTAAACGTTTAACAACTCATATAAAACAGTAACACAAGGGAGAAAACAAAACAACTACGTATCATTCAACAAGATGAACACAACAATATCTCCTATGTCAATCCCAAAATTGACTATTAATAATCTTACTGCTCATTTAAAAAGAAAGATGCAGACTGGCTGGGTGGATGAAAAACCACACTGTATCTAGAAATATATCTCCAAAAATACCCATCTAACTCAGAAGGATACTCATAGAGTCAAGATGAAAGGTTGGGAAAAAATATCTTCCATGAATGGAAATGAAAAGTGAGGTGCAGTTATTCTAATATCAGATAACATTGATTTTAAATCAGCAGTGGTAAGAAAAGACATAGGCAGTCATTATATAATGATAAAGTGAGCAATACATCAAGAAGATATAACAATCAGAAATATTTCTGCACCAATCAGAAATATATATGCACCTAACAAGGACCTCCCAGATAAATAAACAAAATACTACTAGATCTAAGCAAATAAATAAACAACAACATCCTATTTGCTGAGAATGTCACTGACAGAACTGTACAGCTCATTGAAGCAGAAGGTCAACTAGACTTAACCGGGATCTAGAATAAATGGACCTAACAGAATAAATGGACAGAACATTCTATAGAATATGCATTTTTCTCATGAGCACCTTGGTAAATTTTCTATGATAGATCTTATGTTAGCCCACACAACAAATCTCAGCAAACTTGCTTTGTATATCTTCTTGTGTATCTTCTCATATCACAGTGGGATCAAACTAGAAATCAACTCCAAGAGCAACTCTAAAATCTACATAAATTTATGGAAATTAAACAACCTGCTGCTGAACAATTATTGGGTCAATGCTGAAATTAAGATGGAAAGCAAAAGTTTTTTTCAATGAAAACTGAATGACAATCATGACACATGCATCCAGAATCGATGGAATACCAAACCACATCAAACCAAAACAAACAAACAAAAAAACAAACCAATGTTAAAGAGAGAAATTCAAAGTCTTAAGTGCTCACATCAGTAAGAGACAAAGAGATCACAAAACCTAAAGTCACACTTCAAAGAATTAGAAAAAGAACAAATTCAAAACCAGCAGAAGGAGAAATAACAAAGCTTACAGAAGAAATAAATGAATTGGAAACTCCCAAAACAATATATAGGACAATGAAACAAAAAACTTGTTTCTGTTAAAAGATAAATAAAATTGATAAAACACTCGCTAGATTAACCATAAATATAGGAAGGAACCAAATAAGCTCACTCAGAAATGAAAAAACAGACGTTACAATTGATACTTTAGAACTACCAAATATTGTCCATGAATACTATGAAATATTATGCACAAAAATTAGAAAATGTAGAGGAAATGGGTACATTCCTATAAACACACAACTCCTCAAGCCCAAATCAAGAAGAAATAAAAATCCTGAACAAACCAATAACAAACAGCAAAATCAAAACAGTAGTAAAAATCTACCAGGAAAAGTAGCCCTTGCCCAGAAGTGTTCACAGTAGAATTCTAGTAGATATTCGAGGAAGAATCTATCTATCCTTCAGAAATTATTCCATGATAACAAAGATAGACTCTTCCCTAACTCATTCTATCAATCCACTTTGACCTTGATAACAAATCAAGGGAAGGACACAACAGCAACAGTGGCAAAAACTACAGACCAAAATATCTCACAAATACAGATTTTAAAAGTGCTCTAAAAACACTAAGAAAGCAAATTCAACAGCATATCAGAAAGCGATTTCACTCTGACCAAGTGCATTTCATCAGAGAGATGTAAGGAAGGATTAACATACATAAATTAATGAATGCAATTCACCACATAAACAAAAGCAAAAATAAAGGTGACACAATCATCTCAATAAATGCAGAAAGAGCATGTTGGTATAACCCAGCACCCTTCCATGACAAACGTCCTCAAAGAACTGGACTTGGAACATACTTCAAAATTATACAAGCCACATACAAGGTCAGACTATTACGCTTATGATCTCATTCTTTGCACAGTGAGAGCTCTGATGGCCATTTCAGAAGAAGTTTCAAATTTTCTTTGAAGGATGGACTAGGCACTGGTCCATCAGTGCCTATCAGTGTGTAGCTTCCCAAGGAAGTACTTCCTCAATGGTGACTGTAGTGATATTCAGAGATGAGGTATGCAGTACTTTTTCTAGCATGATTTCACAAACTTGATTGGCTGATCTTGTATGATATACCCACAGCAAACATCATACTGAATGGGAAAAGTAGCAAGCATTTCTCTTACGTGCTGTAACAAACTAATGGTGGCCACTGTCATCACTTGTCTTCAGCATAGTACGGGAAGTCCTCATCAGAGGAATCAGGCAGGGAAAAAAGGAAAGGGTATACATACTCGGAAAGTGGAGGTAAAACTGCACCTGTCCACTGACGATAAAATCTTGTATCCAGAACCCCCAGGTACGCCACTAAACGACTCCTAGAATTAATAAATAAAATTAGCAAAGTCTAAGTTTAAAATCAGTATATGCAAATCAGTAGCGTGTCTATATAATAGTCAGGCTGAAAGTCAAACCAAGGACTCAACACTATTTGCAATTGATACAAAGAAAGTAAAATAGGTAGAAGGTGAATGAACTCTACAGGAAAAACAGTAAGACACTGAAGAAAGAAATCAGAGATGACACAAATGAGTGGAAATATATTCCATGATCATGGATTGGTAGAATCAACACTGTTAGAAATGTTTGTTCTGCCCAAAGTGATATAAATATTCAATTAAATTTATGTCAAAATACCCACATCATATTTACAGATCTAGAAAAAACAATTCCATGCTTCTCATGAAACAACATAACACCTCAAATAGCCAAAGCACTTTAAAATAAAAAGAACATATCTGGAGACATCACATTATCAAACTTCAAATTATACTGTAAGGCTATAGTCACAAAAACAACATGGTACTGGTATGAAAGTGAGGCACAGACCAATAGAACACAGCAGAGAACCCAGAAATAAAGCCATTTACCTACAACTAAATAATATTTGTCAAAGCAAAGAACATACATTAGGGAAAGTAAGGTCTATACAATAAATGGTGGTGAGAAAACTGGATAACCACTTGCAGAAGAATGAATCAATATTCCTTTCTCTTGACAGATATAAAAATTAATTCATCATGGGTAAAATATTTAAATTTAAGGCAGGAAACCATAAAACTTCTAAAATAAAATATAGAAAAAGCTCATCAACACTTCAGCCTTGGCAAAGAATTTACAGTAATTCATAAAAGAATTACCAAAAGAAAATACAGCAATAACAGAAGTAAATAAATGAGACAAATTAAAACCTTTTTGTAATGCAAAGGAAATAATCACCAAAATAAACAGACAATCTACAGAATGTGGGAAAACATTCACAAACTATATGCCTGACAAAGGACTAATATTCAGAATCAACAAAGAACTCAAATCAGCCAATAAACCCAAACATCCTTATAAAAAATAGACAAAAGACCTGAAAAGAAGTTTTTCAAAACAAGATAGATAAGCTGTCAACCAAAATGAAAAAATTCTCAGCATTACTAATCATCAGAGAAATGCAAATTTAAAAGCACAGCGAGATATCACCTTACCCCTCTCAGAATAACCATTATTCAAATGTCAAAAAAAAAGATTCTGGCATAGATGCAGGAGATAGGAATGCTTATACACTCCTGGTGGGCACATACATTGGTACAATTTCTATGGAAAACAGTATGGAGATTGCTCAGAGAAATAAATGTAGCCCTACCATTCAATTAAGCAATTCCACTGCCAGCTATTTGTCTAAAGAAAGTAAGTCATTTTATCAAAAAATCACCTATATTCAGATGTTTGCCACAGCACAATTTTTAATTGCAAAGATGTGGAATCACCCTAAGTGCCAATCAATTCGTGAGGGACAAAAGGAATGTGATATATATAAAGACTGTGATAATGTGATATATTATATATATATCTGTGGTATATATACACACACACATATATTGTATAGGTGGATATATAGTATATGTGGTATATATGCACACATATATATGGTATATGTGATATATATACACATATATATGGTATCTGTGATATGCATATATACCACATATACTATATATACATACATTCACATATATATGGTATATGTGGTATATACACACACACATGCACACACATATATATGGTATATGTGGTATACACACACACACCATGGTGTACTAGTCGGTCATAGAAAGGAATTGAATAATGTCTTTTGTAGCAACTGGAATGGAAATCCTTAGTAAGTTGTCTCAGAAATTGAAAACTAAACACTACATGTACTTTGTAAGAATTGGGAGATAAACGATGGGCATACACAGTTACAAAGAGATACATAGGACATTGGAAACTGGGAAGCAGGGAGAATGCGCTTAGGTGAGATAAAAAACTTAACCTTTGTGGTACAGTAAATAATGTTTTGGTGATGTGCATACTAAAAACCATGACTAAAGCATTATACAAGGTATCCATTTATATCCTCTCAATATTTTGAAAAAATATATATAAATATAAAAAATAAGAAAAAAGAATTAAAATTGAAGAATAAAATATAATTCAGCCCAGAAGATTTTATATTTTTAATCCTTAGATAATGAAAGGAAATCTGTGGAAAGGTAGGCCATTTTACAAATTTTTCTACAGTCTTACCTGTCTTTTGCTTTATTGTTAGCTATTTTTTTAAAAGCCTATTGTCAAATTATGAGAAATTTCTTGTTGTATAATTAGTTCAAAACAATGTGTAATATAAATGGAAAAGGATATTATTTATCTGTTGTTTCATGACAAATCACTTCAAAATTTAACAATAAAATGCAATGAATATTTATCATCTCACATAGTTCTGAAGGTCTATGCTTTAGCTGTGTATCTCTGGCTCATCATCTCTTATGAGGTAATAGGCAAGATATTGGACAAGGCTGTAGTTAACACATGTCTAATCACTTGCTTTGGGCCACAATGTATGTTTCCAAGAAGATCCAGTCACGTGACTATGGGCTAGGAGCTTTGTTCATTTCCACATGAACCCCTCCACAGAATTGTTCACAATATGGTGACTATCTTCCTTTAGAGTGATCTAAGAGAAAGAGCTCAAGGGTGTGAGAGAGAATAATAAGGGCAGAATGCAGTGTCTTTGATTACCTATAGTTAAAAGAGACACAAAATCACTTCCTCTATATTCTATTGTTCACCCAGTCCAATCTTTATACAATGTGGGGAGTGTATGGGGTAAAAATGTAGGACACTGAGATCATCAGGAGTTACCCTGGAAGCTGGGAGTTCTAATTTAGTAATATTTGATACTATAAAATAACCTAAAAAGCAACTTATTCTGTGTGCAAGTTGACCTTTGAAAAATATTTATTTTTTTAAATGATGTTTTCGGGGCAGATATGACTCTATAATTTTGGAGCTGATCCCTGACCATAGTTCTTAGTTTTTGCCTCTTTTGAAAGATAGATTTATGACCACACATTGAGGAATGTAGTGATATTGTAGGTACTGTGTGCAGTGTCCTATGAAAGGCTCTGAAGAAAGATTTCACCTGCTGTATTATACAGAAGAGAAAAGTGCAGCAAAAGAAATATAGATCTGTATCCCAGCATCACAAAGCAGTTAAAAACTCTTTCAGATCCTGGGACCTTACTAATAAAAAATACTCAATACAGGCTTTAAGATTCTATACACCTGATAACTGATATGCCATTCCAAACTTCCATAGACACTGAAGACTGTTCAGGATCCTAAACACTTACTTTTATTTTATTTTCCCCTCTCTAATAACACTTACAGAAATCATTTGCTTCATTTCTTCCTACTGACAAGAAAATAACCCCTTCAGATAAACGTGATTCTTAGTTACGTCTTGACTTTTCCACTTTAGATTTAAAAGGCAAATTTTCTCAATCAGCACAGAAAGATGATATTGTCAGTTTTTTGCCTGATTTTTGGTCCAGGATTTGTTTTAATATCAAAATAGTGTTAAAAAATTTATATATTGCTAATTAAATACACATGCATGATTATTAGAGAAAAATTTCAATGTTATATAGGTGAATAAAATTTTCAATTTGTGATCTGCCCACTTCTACCAATGAGATAACCATATAAAACTAATTTAAGGCTTTTGAGTATACTGATTTATGTGGATTAAGGCTCTGAAATCATATACCGTAAAGTCTTAATGTTTTTTATTGTGATCTATGAGTATGTCAAAATTTAATCAATAGGTCAAAAATGATTGGACATTTAGACACATTAGACATAAATATGATATGTCCACTATTTAAAACATAAATAAATATCCTGGGGCATATAATGTATTCCTGATAAATTCTTTGAATATTTCCCCTAGCTAATTCTTAGAAATGCAATTACTTAATTAAAGGATCTTTGCCAAATTGCCTTCCAGAAATTTCTACAATTTACATTTTTGGCTACTCCGTATCTTACCAACATTTCTTTCAATTTTGTATCCAAAAGATTAAAGTTGCATTTGTTTTAATTTCCAGTTGTTTGATAAGAAGTAAAACTAATTAAAAAAATATTTAATATAGGGCAGCATCTGTGGTTCATGGAGTAGGGTGCCCCATATACTGAAGGTGGTGGGTTCAAACCCGGCCTTGGCTGAACTGCAAAAAAAAAAAAAAAGAAAAAAATATTTAATATGTTTGTTTGTATAATTTTAATTTGGTAAATTACTTGTTTATAACTTTTATTCTCTTTTCTCCTTTTTTATTGTCTTTAGTTACAAAGAACTTGATTAATCAAAGCACTCTCATCTTTATTAGTCCATTGGCTTATTCGTGTTTCTCTGCTATTTTGTACATGTAGATATGGGTGTGTTATATTGTTAATGATGTAATTAACATCCAAGTACCACCATACAACTTAATAGTGGAAATATATCTAATACTTTATTTTTCTATGTACATATCCTCTATCCTATCACCTACTTCAGAGTTAAGCACAACCTCAAAATAAAATTTATCATTCTATTGCCTTTTTTAAAATACAGATTTGTATAGTATATAAATATATGCCTAAACAACATAGTGCTGATTTTTTTCTTGTTAGAACTTTAGAAAAAGGATATCACCCCATAATAGGCATGCAGGAATAGTTTTCTCAAACAAGGTCTATGTTCAATAATGGATAACATTTCATTACAATATAAATATATTGCAATTTATAACCAGGTATCATAGTCATGTGTATTTAGTTGGTTTATAGTTTGGAACTATTACAATGAGTTCTTACATAATCTTTTTAATGTATGCAATTGTGGAGAGACATTCTGGAGTATATCTAAGAGTGGTATTTTTGTCCAACCTTATAAGAAAATACCAACTTGTTTTTCCAAAATGATATCCCAATTTACACAGTTAGCTGCATAAGAGGTTCATTAATATATATTCTCCAATTCTTGGCACTGCAAATATTTTGATATTTGTCAGTCAGATAGCTGTTAAAATGTATCTATTGTGGTATTCTTTTGCATTTTGTTGGCATTGTTGGCATTTTCTCCTATGTGAAATGCCTACAAATATCTTTTAACCAGTTTCTTTGGAGTTGTATATATCATCCTTTATGCTATGAAAATGATCTAGATTTGTGGTTTATTTATATAGTAACTATTTCCTGAGTTTGAGTATTCTCTTTTCAATTTCTTAAAAAATAACAAATTTTTCATTGACAAATAATTCATCTATTTTTGTGATGTGCATACATTATGGAGTGGCTAAATGAAGCTAAGTAACATATCCATTAATTAACTCACATAATTACCATTTTGTGTGTGCACAAAAATACTTAATTTCTCTCCTAGCAAATTTCAATTATACATTATTATTAACTTTGTTCACCACATGTACAAATAACTCAGTAAGGTTTCAGAAACTTGGGAAACCAGTGTTTCACAGCTGTGTTCATGTTGACATGTGGGGGTATCTTGTTGAGTGGTGTTCACCATTGTTGCATGTTTTGTGTGCTTTTGTGAGAACGTCAGCTTGAATTAAAGCAATGAAAAAACATTAAATTTATCATTAAAGTTGGCAAGAATAAAATTGAAATCAATAATATGTTAGTCCAAGTTGATGAGGATAATATCCATAAATTGATTAAATGGATTAAACATTTTCTTAGAGGAGAGAAAGCATCACTGATGAAGTAGGACCGGAGAAGCCAGTAATAAGCAGAACTTATGAAAATATTGCAAAAATCCATCACACTATGCATCAAAATTGTTGGCTGACTATGACAGATAGAGGAAACAGGAAAATCTTAACTAAAAATCTTGGCATGAGAAAGGTGTGTGCAAAAAATGGTCCTGAAAGAGTTCATTAGCAAACAGAAACAAAGGAAAGTCAAAGTTTGTGAAGACCTTCTGGAGAGGCAAGATGATGTTTTGGGCCATGTTATCACTGGTGATGAAACATGGGTATATTAATACAATTCTTAAACAAAGCATCTAAGTGCACAATGGAGGTCAGGCAATTCTCCACAACCAAAAATATACCATCAGTACAAATCAAGAAGCAAAACGAAGTTGATATATTGGAGAATTTTATGAAATGAATTTTATAATTAGTACCAAGTGGACAAATATGTAATCAAGTTTACTGCTTGGAAGTGCTTTAAAGGTTTCATTCAAAAGTTAGATGAATATAACTGAACTTTTTGCCAATAACTCATAACTCTTTCATCACATCAATGAACCAGCTTACACAGCACTGTTCATGAGGGAGTTTTTATCCAGTAAGAAAATAACTATATTAGAACACCCTCCCTATTAACCTGGTCTGTCCTCCAGTGACTTTTTTTCTTTATCTGAAGATAAAGGAAATAGTGAAAGAAAGACATTTAGATGATATTCAGGACATGAAGGGTAAAAGATGACAATTCTGATGACCACTTCAGTAAAGTAGTTCCAAAATTGCTTTGAAGTGTGGTGTGTTCTGGAATCAGTGCATAGATTCCTAAGGTGAGTACTTTGAGGGAGACCATAGTTTGTAGCAGTTTTTCTAAGATAAGTTTACCAACTTAATTGTCATATCCAATGAGGAAATAAAAATATAATTTAATTCTGGTGCTTGTGGATACCCAGGTTTCCAACACAATATATTGAAAGTACTGTCCTTTTTCCATTGTGTGTTCTTGGAACTTTTGCCAAAATCTATTTGAACATGAATGTGTAGATTTGTTTTCTGAGATTCTGGACTTACTTTCTTTAATATTCATTGTCCGGCCTGGCTCAC
This sequence comes from Arctocebus calabarensis, assembly GCA_963573935.1. NCBI lineage: Eukaryota > Metazoa > Chordata > Mammalia > Primates > Lorisidae > Arctocebus > Arctocebus calabarensis. The sequence continues at coordinate 29,597 of CAUYON010078608.1, forward strand.
TCATTCTTTCTTTCTCTCTCTCTCTCTTTCTTTTTAACAGATTTTTGCTTTGTCACCCTGCGTAGAGTGCATTGGATCATTATACCTCACTGTAACCTCAAATTCCTGAGCTTCAGTGATACTCCTGCCTTAGCCACTAGAATAGCTGGGACTATACGCTTGTGCCACCACACTCAGCTAATTTTATTTGTTTGTTTTTTGTAAAGGCAGGATCTTGTTCTAACTCAGACTGATATCAAACTCCCGACATCAAGTGATCTATCTTCCCACTTCAGCCTCCCAAAATTCTAGGATTATAGGGGCAAGCCACCATGCCTATCCTAATGTGTTTCTTAATGAAGAGAAATTCTTAATTAAAAAGTTGTTCAATTGATTAATATTTTGGTTATGGTTGGCAATTTTGTGTCTCAGTGAAGAAATCTTTTCTTATTCTAAGATGAAAATACCTTCAGTTCTATTTTATTACCTATATTTAACAATTCTATATTCCAGTCTTCAGTGCTTCTCTGGAAGGCTGGTCTTGAGGCAATACTGTTTTTTCTGGTATACCCATTTTTTTTTTTCAGTTACCTCCCCTCAGGCTCATTTTGTTAGTCTAGGCTCTTGGGCATGCCTGCTTATAACAGAAGCCCAGGCCTTAAGTTCCTTTGGGCTCAGTTGTTTGTTATTATTTTGGGGGCTCTGCCGAGACTTCCCTTTCCTGAGACCAATGATGCCTCAAACTATTAAGGCATATCATGGGTGTTGCAGTTGCCAAGTGAGAGCCCTCCAGATTTTTAGCCAGTCATCTGGAAGTAAACAACTATTAGGTATATTTATCTTGTTTATTTGTAAAAACTCTTTAATTTATTAAGATTTTTAATCTTCATTTTGTAATATAACTAATTTTAAAAATTGCTATAGACTTTTAGATTTGATAAGACTATGCAATGTTATTACGTTTTAGTGTGTCATATAGAAAGCATTTCTTTATGTCTGTCCTTTTAGATCTCAGGAGACTTTCTCTGTTCCACTATATAGTAAACTGCTACATAGATTTCATTTTTATATCCATATAGACTAATTTTTAAATTTAAATCATTCATTTTTATTTTTGTCTCAGTATAATGAAAGAGAGGATAATATTTTTGTGAAATAAGTAGGCTGACTTTTTTTCTTTAAATATAAAAAGAAAATCTACTCTGAAATACTATCTTTATAGTTTATCCCATGGAGTCTCTGTAAGATTTCTATTTGGTTGTGTGGTTCTTCTGTTATTTCTTTCATTTGTATAGCCACCTTCATACCTGGTATAGAAAATCTTCTCTGATTATTTAGTTTTTAATTTTTTTTCCTGGCTTGATTTTTGTCATGTGAAGGATCTTTTAAAATTATTTTTGTCAAGTTCTGAAAAATTTAACTCGTATCTTGGTTCAAGTTATAAAAAATTTCTAAATCAATTTAAAGGGAAATGTATAGTTTTAGTTTTACAATCTCAAGTGTTCCCACCCAAGAATATTGTTTATCATCTGTTCATTAATTCACATTTTATTTTATGTATCTCAGTCACATTTTTCTCATAATGTCTCTCCAAATGTCTTGTAAAATTTTTAGACAACTCACAGTTATGCTAATGTGTTAAATTTACCTAGTTATTCAGTAGTACATGAGTTCATGTTCATTTAAATCACCAAACAATACAAACATATTTGAAGTAGGAAGTGAAGGCCTCTTCAACCAGTGTAGACAAGTAATTAATGGTAACAGTATGTGCATATTTCCAGATATCTTTTTATGTATACACACATGTGGCGCATATGGGTATTTTTACTTTTGATTAAAATAGGAATGGGATGTCTTATTGTGGAATTTACTTTTTTGTTAACCTGGAAGTATACCTTGGGGATATTTTCATAACAGTTCATCCAGCCTTACCCTATTTTTAAAATCATTGCACAAATTTCTAACATATGAATATATCAAAATTTATTAAACCATTCTATGAGGTCCATGCTAGTTGTTTCTATTTTTTAGTTCAAGATAACAGCAAAAAAAAAACCCCAAATATAAGTATGTTTGTGCTTATCTGCAAGCTTTTTCTAAACTAGATTTTTAGGAAAGTAATTGTTGAAACATATCAAAAGATATGCTAAATTGGTAGTTATATCTAAAAGTGATTGCTAATGTATAATCTCACTGGCAGTTTTTTGGTACATTGCTTAATACTAGATTTGTAACTGAGTAAACTTTGTTAATATACTGATTTATCTTCTATTTACCAATTATTAATGAGGTTGAACACTTTTTACATATTTTTGGCTATGCGCATATTTTCTGTTTGCAATCTCTACAGATCATTATGGTTCTTTACTAATATATTGTTTCCTCGTTAACTTTTAGAAGGTCTTTATATATTATAGGTATGAATTTTCTCCCAATTAAGTGGGAAGTAAATCTTTTATTCCACCTCTATTCCTATGTTTATGGTATATTCTGTTTTACAGAAGTTTCAAGATTTGTGTTGTAAAATTTATGTTCATAAGAGAGGCTGGCTCTCTTATTGTGCTGTGTTGCTATAATGCTTTAGTTTTAATGGGAGGTATCATTTTTCAACTAAGCTATTTTGTGTGTCACCAATCTCTTCATTTATGTTATAAAGTCTTTTCCTATTCTTTGATTTTGGAGAAAAGGCAATGTTTTCCTTTTTGGAGTGTTTGTGGACATATGTCATCACTTGCAGTCTCTCAGAAAATGTTAAGAAGGGACCATCCACCGTGTCTTTCTACCTTAGCTCCTGCAGTGGAGACTATTGTGTGCTTTATCTCAAAGTCTTTTTTTCTGTTCAATTAATAGAGTTTTCCTGTAGTTCGAGACTATTTATTTACATTGGAATAACTGACATTGCTTTGAAGAAGCTTGATTAGAATGAAGAAGGAAGACTTTTCCTAGAATTTCAATGTATCGTCTTTATGTTCTTTTTCTCCTGACTCTATTAGTACATCCCTAAAAGAGAATTATTCATCTCCCTGGCTAATGTCTGCCTTTACTATGATTCCTCAGTTGAGGTTTTCATGGTGCTTTACTAGAATGTTCTTTATATACACTGCTCAACACTACACTGCCTTCTTGGGAAAAGGAAGTGGTTCTGACTTCTTTTGCTCTTGTGCCTTCTGTACTATTTAAAATTGGTAATTATATAAGTAATTTACTTCACTTTTACCACTCATGATTTTGCAATTTTTATCTCTATTTAATTATTCGATTTTTTTCATTTTTCTAATAAAAGTTTGGAAGATTGATTTTTTAGTTTTTCCTCTTAATTTAATTTTATAAAATGTATTTGCCATCTTTGCACTCATTTTGCTCAGCAAACTAGTTATACCTGGTACATGATCTTTTTATACTTCAAGGTTCTAAATAAACCAGAAACTAGAATAAGTGGAGGCAGTTATTAAAGGAGATGTTTGTAACAGCATGTAGAATAAAATAGCAATTATAATAAATCTTTAAGACACTTGAAGTTAGAAAAAATAAAATTCTACATAAACTTTCTGCTATCCGGGAAACTTTTATTTTAATTTTTAGTTTGTTGTGTTGTGAACAAAGGTTTTTCTCAAAACTATGTCCTTTATTTTTGTTGTTGAAATAGAGCCATACTTTGTCACTGTCATCAGGAAGCTTGATAAATTGAGGACATGCCCTTCACAAACGGGAATTTGTATAGTTTGAGCTTTCCTGTTTTTAAATATCCTTACACATCTTATTTGTTATAATAAAGACACATATTTGAAGTCCTAATTTAATTGTGTATGACATAGCTACTTTGTTAGAATTAGACTGTGTTAACAAAACCTAACAAAATGGATACAAATTCAGTCTCTAAACCTAAGAAAAATGTTATTTTAAGTTAGCAGGTATTTATTGAAGAAAAATCTTGTCATAATTGGTACAGGAGACCTCAAAGACATGGCTTTTATTCAAAGGAATTTGTAATCAGGCTAGCAAGAAACACATATAACAAAGTTTATATGACAAACATATAAAGCAACATATATAACAGTGATGACTCAATGCTAGCTTTTATAAGAAATTTCCAGTTTTAACTTCAATTTTCCTTTTTCAAGGTTAATATAAATGATGTCTTTATAAAATGAACTGCACAGTAGCAACTGGTTCAGAATTTAGAAAATTAATTGCTTCAGACCATGTCAAAAGCAATCAATTTTCAATTCTAGGGTAATAGCTTCTGTTTATTTTTTTTTCATTTTAGACATATTTTTGTTTTTTCTACCGACAAAAATAGTTACTTTAACTTTATATGACTTCTTAGAACATTAGTTGTTAATCTTTTTGAGGTCTTGAAAATCTGATACACCTTTTATGGACACTTTTCCTCAGAAAAATGTATACGTGCATATACGTTTACAACACAGTTTTGCACAAAACATTAGAGTGTTCTTGGAAGACTAACTTTAGTGACTGAGGTTTCTGTGAATATCGTTTTAAACATTTCTGTTATATAAGTGCTTTCTCATGCTGTTTATATTGTGATATTGATGTGGGCACTTGTAAGATTAAGAGCCTGTGTATAGGCACATCCATGTACTTACGTCTGTTTGTAGGATACCCAGATTGTCATTGCCATTCATTTGAGTGGCATTTATCCAAATGTTTCCTTTTAAAATATAAAGATATTATTATTAATAGTTTCAAAGATCAAATGATAATAGTTATATAAAACAAAATATTATACCTGTTAATAGATGCAATAAAATGTACCAGATTGGTTTGATATATCTTCACTCTGTCTTTCTGCCTTCTACCACAGTCTCTCCTAAGACTGTACGGACTAAAGTGCAGTGAACAGTGTTTTCACTGTGATATATTATTATACAAAAATGATCCCTAACTGGCTCCCCAAATTATATGATCTATGAAAATGATCCCTAACTGGTTCCAAGCATAACACCTACCTTTAAACAACAGCATGGAGGCTATCTATGATAAAAACACACAAAGAAACAAACAGACAAAAATCCTAAGAAAAGAGTTGAAGTTTCTTCTCTGAAACACCATTTCGTGTACCATTTAGCTGAATCATGACTCACAGTTAGAGTTGCAAGAAGCAAAATAGCACACAAACAGTGAGGTCCATTAGAAACATAGGACATTATAGGTTAGGCATATGAAAAAGTTGTGCAGGGAATATTTCACTGAGAGTTTATAAATGCATTATGTGTGCTTCTACTGCTTACTTAATGCATAGTGTAGGTCAATAATTATTTTGTTTTTAGTAAGTATTTTATTTCATTTTGTCATAAGTTTTTTCACTAATGATTTTTAGGAATGCATGTTAAGTTTAAAAGTGTCTATTAAATTTTGTGTTTTCAAGAGATTTCATACTGAATATCATATGCATGTAATGTTTGACAAATGCCATCCGTAATCATCAGAATACTATTACAGATTTCATAAAAATAACAGATATAAATCTGCTGATGAACCATCAATATCTCTGTCAAAAGTTATTGTCTATTTTAACAAGGCTGTGCTGAAAGATGAACAATTGCGATTGCTGAAGGTGCATTTACATATCATTCTGTGAAGCATAACTGTTCATTTAGATCAATGACTTAATTGGCCTAAATTAAATTTATCTAAATCTTGCCTCACAAAACTAGTTTCTTTTCGTGCTCTTTGTCTGAGTGACTGAAAACAGCATCCATCATATTTTGTCAGTATTCTTGACTCTCTCTTAATAATAGTGTGAGTCCCAGTTTCTTCTTCTCTTAGTAAACTGCAAAATATATTCACACTTTAGAGGGGTTTTGAGCAGAATATATAAAACTGAACTTGTAAAGTCTCACATTTGGCCCATAATAAGAACCAGCAAACAGAACCTCTTTCAACTTCACAGAGAACATTGATAATGTTTTGAGTTTTGTCTTGTCTGTCATAATCTTAAAATTTGCTACAATGTTTAATTTTAATATGAGTGATAATAATGAATTGTTGTCCTGTGACAAATGATTCACCCTGAAACATTAGAATGAGACTTCTTCTGTTTGCCCTGTTGTGTCAGGCATGTCAGTAATTATATTTGCATTTTGCATTTTTGCACTGATTATTCATACTTTGACTAATGATGTTATTTTCTCTTCCATAGTTTTAACTTTGATATTACCCAGCTCATTTTCTATTTTTGTTAGTGTCTGTAAGAGCTAAAATTTTGTTGCTCAGATGTATTTCTTTGGAGAGATTATTATTCTTATGCCTCAATTTTAGATTATTTATTCATATCTTCATTCTGAAGTTTCTGGCTTAGTTTTCTCAAATTTCTCTTACTTTCTGCATAAATTTTACACTCACACTCATGTGACATGAATGAAGTTTTATAGAGACGTTAGGAAAACATATATATGATCATATGACCAGGTCGGGGTAAAAATGGACTAATATTTCTGTATAGCTTAAAAACATTCCTGGAATATAAATGACATAAATACTAGTCCAGCCGTACTTTGTTCATGAGATAGTAATTGTTAAAATAGTGACAGAATCGAGTAGACTCACTCTTTAATTATACAAGCTACCTTTCTACAATAGATAGAAATAGTTTGTAATATTAGTAATTTATTTATTTAATTTTCCTAAAAATTCATTTGTGAAATATTATCTGACAAATGTTTACCTAATTCTAAATTGTAATCATAGCTTTCAAGTTCAATGAAATGCATTCATTTACATTTTTTATGAAAGGTCAGTGATAAGTTTTCTATGTTAATACTGGTTTCTCTGTTGGCTATGTCAAACTTCTTTTCCAGATAATGGTCTTTTATTAATCACGTTTATTTTTAAGCCAAAGACTGACAAATATTAGTTTGTTTATCCTATGGCAGCCTGAACATGACTAGAAATTCTGTTCTGATTCTGGGCTTTCACTCTAATGTGTCTGTTTTTCAATATAAATGCTGCAAAGCCTATGGTAACTGTTTCAGGCGTTCACATAACAAGATCAGAGAAACAAAGTCATCATATGAAATCAATTGTAATCCTGATTTAAATTTCATATCTATTCTTAGAAAGTATACTTGGGAAGAGTGGTAAATCCTATCATTAAATAAATAGCTAATTTTATATTTTAAAAATTATAGCAGAGAAGGTAAACTTAAGTTGTTTAGAGAACTGACAAATATAAACAAGAAAATCTATAATCCTGCCTTATAACAAGAACAGGTTTTCAAGGGCATAACCAGATATTAGAGATATTAATCAATCTCTAGCCATTTATTAAGTGGTATAGTTCAAGCTGAAATAGCACTTACACACCAAAATATGAAAAATCCTTTACAACTTTAATTATTAAAATAATAACTTCAAAAATTATGTTTTATGATCATCTTTGGCTTCTGACTTTTGAATATATATCATTCTTTAAATATACTGCCTTTTCCTTTGTTTTGGATTTGAATCAATGAGAAAGCTTGCTAATTAATTGCCATGATTCCTGAATTCTTATCTGCTATAATTACTACAAATATAACTTCTGATGTACCAGTACCCAAACCAACATGTGTGGTATATTATGTGTGTGTATTTATTCACAAAATAGGTTAGTTGAACACCACCTCACTTCAGGTACATTGCCAGGGCTCACGGATACAGCATTTAGCTGTCTCCGGTTCCAGTCCTTACCTCTCAGGTATTTTAGATGAGCACAGGAGATAAAAATGTGTTTTTTAATTTCATGGACACCTGGTAGTTACTTATATTTATGAGATATATGTAATATTTTTGGTATACACATACAGTGTATACTGATTAAGTCATGGGAACTGGGATGCCCATCACCTCAACTATTTATTGTTTCTTTGTTCAGGAAATATTTCAAATCTACCACTTTAGTTATTTTAAACTATACAATAAATTGTTGTCTATAGTTGCCTAAATGTGCTACTGAACTCTAGTTCTTATTCCTGCTGTGTTTTTGAACCTATTAGCCTACCCATCTGCATATCCCCCATCCTCTAATAGCCATAATTCTATTCTTTCCTTCAGAGATGATTTTTTTTTCTTTTTAGCTCCCACATGTGTATGAGAACTTGCAATGTTTTACTTTCCATGCCTGGCTTAGTTCTCTTTCCATAATCCATTACACAAGTTTTGAAATACACAAAATCAAGAAACATAAAATCTGTGCATACTGAAACAAATGAAGCCTTCCCAGCAACACTGACAAGCCAAGCAAGTTGCAACTTACACAGGTGAATCTGAAACTATCCTGGGAACTGTGTTTCTTGGAAGTGGAATAGTGGAACATTCATCCACTGATGGACATTGGGTTGATTCCATATTTTGACTATTGGGAAGAGTGCTGCAACGAACGTGGAAGGGCAGATTTGTCTTTGATATACTGATTACTTTTCCATTAGAAAGGATTACCTTTCCATTAGATATAAACCAATGATATGGATCATTTCATAGTTCTACTTTTAGTGTTTTGAAAAGCCTCTATATTGTTTTTCATAGCGGTTAATTTATATTCCCATCAACAATGTAGGGAGGATCCATTTTCTCTGCATTTTTTCTAACACAAATTGCTACTTTTTTGTCTTTTTGATAAAAGGCATTTTAATTGGGTAATATATCATTGTAGTTTTGACTTGCATTTCACATTTCTCTGATGATCAATTATGTTGAATTGACCATATCTGTGTAATCTTTTGAGTAATGTCATTCAAATCCTTTGCCCAATTTTTAATCAGACTAAATTATTTATTTATTTATTTATTTGCTATTAAGTTGTTGTGTTCTTTATACATTCTTCTTGTTAATCTCCTGTTGGTAGATAGTTCGCACATATTTTTATTTATAGTGGAGGTTGGTCTTCACTTTGTTCATTGTGCCCTTTGCTGGGCAGAAGGTTTTTTTTTTTTGCTTGACGTCATGCCCTTTGTTCATTTTTGCTTTGGTTGCCTGAGTTTTTGAAGTCTGACTCATAAAATCTTTGCTAGGGCCAATGTCCTAAAGCTTTTCCCAATATTTTCTTCTAATAATTTTATAATTTCATGTCTTATATTCAAGTCTTTAATCTATTTTGATTTGATTTTCATTTGTGGTGAGGAATAGGGGTCTTGTTTCATTCTTTTTTTTGTTTGTTTGTTTTTTGGGTTTTTTTTTTTAGAGACAGTCTCACTTTGTCACCGAGTGCTATGGCTTCATGGCTCACAGCAACCTCCAGCTCCTGGGCTTAGGCAATTCTCTTGTCTCAGCCTCCCAAGTAACTGGGACGACAGGCACCTGCCACAATGCCCGGCTATTTTTTTGTTGCAGTTTGGCCAGGGCCAGGTTTGAACCTGACACCCTTGGTATATGGGGTCGGCGTCCCACTCACTGAGCCACAGGCACCGCCTCACAACTAACTTTTTAAAAAGCGTTCACAATGTGCCAGGTACATTCTCTGTATTTCACACAGATTGAGCCATTTATCCTTATAGCCACCATATAGAGGAGGTACTATTCTTATTCTTATTCTTATTATTATTTTTGAGGCAGAGTCTCAAGCTGTTGCCCTGAGTAGAGTGCCATGGCATCATAGCTCACAGCAACTTCCAACTCTTGGGCTCAAGCAATCCTCTTGCCTCAGTTTTTCTATTTTTAATAGAGACGGGGTATCACTTTTTGCTCAGGCTGGTCTCGAACCCGTGAGCTCAACTATCCACCCACCTTGGCCTCCCAGAGTGCTAGGATTACAGGTATCAGCCACCACACCTGGCCTATTATTAATAGTATATTAATAGTAATAATAGTATTTATACTAACAGTATAAATACTATTATTGCTGTTTTCAGAAAAGGAAATTGAGGCACAGAGACGTGGTATAACTTATTCAAAGTCACAGTCAGCCGGGGTGTGGTGGCAGAGGATATGGCTCCATTTAGAGCATCATGAGCCAAATCACCAAAGTTTGCTAGGAGTAAGGCTTTTGCTATATAAACTTTTACTTTTTTTCAGAGGGTTTTGTTTTTGAGACAGACCTTGGCTTCTGGGACTGGACAGTCTCTGCATGCCCTTACCTCAATTAATAAATCAGCAACTAGGGTGGTGCCTGTGGCTCAATGAGTAGGGCGCCAGCCCCATATACCGAGGGTAGCGGGTTCAAGCCCGGCCCTGGTGAAATGCAAAACAAAAAAATAGCCGGGCATTGTGGCGGGTGCCTGTAGTCCCGGCTACTCGGGAGGCTGAGGCAGAATAATCGCCTAAGCCGATAAGTTGGAGGTTGCTGTGAGCTGTGTGACGCCACGGCACTCTACCGAGGGTTAATAAGTGAGACGCTGTCTCTAAAAAAAAAATAATAATAAAAATAAATAAATAAATAAATAAAATAAATCAGCAACTAGGACGGCTCCTGTGGCTCAAAGGAGTAGGGCGCTGGCCCCATATGCCGGTGGTGGTGGTTTCAAACCCAGCCCCGGCCAAAAACTGCAAAAAAAAAAAAAAATCAGCAACTAAATAATCTATACATACTCATGGGACAGCACAAGAGGCAGCAGAATGAAGTACTTAAGAGCATGGACTTTAGAATAGACGTGGTGGCTCACACTGGTAATCCTAGGACTTGAGATGCCGAGGCTGGTGAATTACCTGAGCTCACAGGTGTGAGACCAGCCTGAGCCACAGCAAGACCCCATCTCTAAAAATAGCCAGGTGTTGTGGCAGGCACCTATAGTCCCAGCTACTTGGGAGGCTGAGGTAAGGGAATCTCTTGAGCCCAAGAGTTTGAGGTTGCTGTGAGCTGTGATGCCATAGCACTCTATCAAGGATGACAAAGTGAGACTCTGTCTGCAAAAAAAAAAAAAAAAAAAGAGCATGGACTCTGGAGGGAGATAGTCTGGGTTGAATCATGCCTCTAGCACTTGCTGGCTGTGTGACCTTGAGCTGGTTGTGTAGCCACTCTGAGTACAGAAAAGTTCCCTCTTCTGTAAAACAAAGGTAAATAATAATATACTTCCTGTAAGGTTGACATGAAGATGAAATAATTGGGCTCGGCGCCTGTGGCTCAATGGGCTAAGGTGCCAGGCACGTACACCTGAACTGGCAGGTTCGAATTCAGCCTGGGCCCACCAAACAACAATGACGGCTGCAACCAAAAAATGGCCAGGCGTTGTGGCGGGCGCCTGTAGTCCCAGCTACTTGGGAGGCGGAGGCAGGAGACTCTCTTGAGCCCAGGACTTGGAGGTTGGTGTGAGCTGTGATGCCATGGCACTCTAT